>SCHK01393394.1:0-18041 GCA_004124795.1 Poropuntius huangchuchieni | reverse complement strand
TGGAACTTGTTACTTAATAATAATTCATTGAAACCACTAGATATTTTTTACAGTGTAGGGCTAAATTACTGAAATCAAATGAATGCAGCTTTTGACCTACAAATGTAAAATATTCATTGTCTGTGTATAAGAAACGACACCACTCACAGCCTGAATTCATTGAGTTCATCATTCATTGATGCTATCCGTGATTAATAAATCCAAAGATTTTGCATTTGATTTTAAAATGTCTAAAAATCAGTTTTTCACTGATGTACCATATATTAATGCAGGAACGTTTGGAATGAAAAATAATAGAGTTTATGGGAAGTGCAACATGATGCCATTAAATCCAGATGCGCTATAAAGGACATTTGAAGTGACAGGGCTTTCTCGCCTCAGGTGTCACAGCTGCCACCTCTCTCCAACAATGCCTTACTTCAACTTAACCTCACAGTGTGATGCAACACACCTAGTGGACTCCAATGCACATATAAAACAGCATTTCTTAAAAGACAAAAGAAAAAACATGCATTTTTTTAGAGTTTCGTAAAAAGCTCTTTAAAAGATTGACTTCACTACTCTGATCCTTTCCCAAGAGATTTAAGACATGAATCATTGGGTGATAATGATTTTGCCAAGTAGGGCGATTTCCTGGAACAGCGTCCCAATTGACCCAACAGATTTTAGGGTTAGGGTTACGGTAAGGGCCATGCTGGTTTTGACATAAATTCTGTCTAGGACCAACAAAACATGATGATCAAAGAATGTGCTGATTCTCCAACTGTATCTGTACAAACACTGCTGATGACATTGGTGATGTGATGTAATTAGATGCATCTGTGTTGTGCTGGAAGAGGAACTGTAGCATTCGTTTGAAATGAACGCTAATGTTGAAATGATTGCACTTTGAACAGCACATTCAGACATTTTAAAACAGAAAGGCTGATAATGAAGTTTTCTCTATCGTTACAAATTGTAGCTTGTCTTGTTAATGCTTTTTATTTATCTATAGTGTGTTAAGCTCTTGACCCTCTGAAAAGTATGTCATTTATTTTAATGAAACTCCGCAGCGCTCATTGTATTATAGTACTACTTTGTTTGAAAAAAGACAGAAATCTGTATGTATTTGTAATATAAAGAACAGACTTAATAAGAGGATCAAACTCAGTTGATAATCTTTTAATATTCTGCTATTATGTACACAAAATTGTCTGTCATGTTTTAGCCATTTAATCAAATGTCAGCAAGCTCTAACCTCTTATTAGGTTGTGTTCTTATTGATGCACATTATGTGAATGTGATTCTGTATACATAAACAATCATGTTATACATTTTAGTGATTTGTGTTATTGGCCAGTTTCATGTAAGTGAATGAATACTGTTTAATGTTAATCACAATATGAATCAATAGCATGAATAGCTAAATACATGTATAGCCTTTTTTTTTTTTTTTTGGTCCATTTCTTGTCTTGATGATCATACTATTTTGAATTATCCTGTGCTTCTCTGTATTTTCCCTGCTTTACTAACAGGAACCCATTCCAAAAAACAGGGCGAGGATTTATCCGATAACGACGGTGATGAAGATGAAGGTATTCACTTTGGTGACGAAAGACAAATTGCATGTCTTGGAATTTTTTTTTTTTTTCTTTTTTTTTTGTACTTTGAATGCAGCCCTCCCTTTTGCATCTTTTTATCTTCTCTCATGATCTAAAAAATCATCTAAGTCTTTGTATGGCTGTGGAGGATGTGGAGTGTCTCGTATACTTCAGTACTTAGCATGTCAGGGAGATTTTCAAGAGTGAGAGTGAATTGCGTTGGTGTAGCGTGGCTTTGTATGTTTTTTCTTTCATCTATTTCAGTTGTATATGGTATATCTGAGGCTTGAATTGTTTTAATTAGTGCAGTGGTTCTCAGCTGGTTTTGCTTCACAACCCAGCATAGAATCAAAAGTGTTTATCATCATCAGATATTGAAATATATTAGCATTTACATTGTATTTGTTGTAATTATCAACACAATCTCATAGCTAATAGATATTTGTACATGAAGTAGTAAACATGTTGTTATTATTATATTGAAATAATGAATGTAATGCACTGTAAACATTGTAAGTATTATTTTTTCATTCTGTTCAGCGTGAAATAATAGTAAATTGTACAGATTCAAGCCTTATTAAGGCATTTTCATGACACTCGTCTTCAACTTCAACAAACCGCTAAACACAAACGTCACACAAAGCTTTGACGAATAGTATCCGAATAGTATGACAGAAAGCTGATTTGATCATTTATTTATGTAATAGACTATAGTACATTCTCTGAGTGTTAAGATATCTATGACTTTGTGTCATAAAAAACACTTTATGGTTAGATGCACAGATCCGTGGCAGATGAGGTCAAAGGTGAAATTATTTGAACCCTGAGCATTGTGTCACAGTACTTGACCAACATACATGCAACATAATGAAAGCTGTACTGCTGATGCTTGACGCCTCGTTCCACCGAGTCTCATTTAGTCTTGTAATAGCTGTTTAGAATAGCTGTATAGAATTCGATCCTAGGCCATAATACAACGCAAAAACATGTTTTCATGATGTGGTAATTAAAATCTATTTGTTGTGGCTTGGCTCCCAGATATATTTTTCTAGCACGCAGGACTAGCGCTGTCTGTATTCAGCAACATGGAGACACACATGAGGCAAGCATGGGGTATCACAACACAGTTTTTAAAACAGGCGAATGGATTTAGATGAGGAGAGAGAGGCTGACAAGTTGTGGTAAGAGGATTAGCGACGGAGGAGGAAAAAGCATGCGCGCGAGAGAAGTTGCCAATCAGCAAGAGCATTGTTCAATTTCAGCATTTATCTTGGGATATTCTGGGCTCAGGGTGGATATCTGGCGAGATTAGAATAGGGAAAGTATTCTTCCCCAGTTACTGCGAAAGGCTTAAACCCCAGAACCTATCTCAAATCCTGTTATTGTTGTTCCTTTATGCTCCTTAACTGACAATAGATTTTATAGGTGAGGGACATGTTCGGTGCTGGAGTTATGGTCTAGTTGTACACCCCTACTGTGCCTTTGTTGGTTTAGACCAAGTGCTGCTCTAAGTTTTCAGCTCTCGAGTTCAGGTGCCGCAACAAAGCAGGTACGTAGGATTTTTGTTTGCCATTCGACTCTTGTACTTCACAGCGGTGTCTAAGGCTGAAATGGAAACTGAAGCATCTCACGTTTGAAGCGACTCAGTCAGGGGTATTAACGGCAGTGTTAATCAATACGCTTTCTTCAATACCAGCGGAGGCAGAGGCCTTGTAATGCACACGTCTTAGCCCTCCACGTGTAGGGAAGGATTTGGACTTCCAATCCAAAGCGGTTGCATTACCTTTGCAATTGGCTGGTTCAGACAATCCAATTTCTGCCTTGTGCAAATGTGGTGGCTCTCCATGAAAAATCCAGTAGGCTCCAACAGTCAGGCAGCATGTCCTTCCAGAGGCTTTTCCGCTTGGTCTTGAGGTTGGATTTACGGCCATAGCAGTCCCAGTGGGACGTGGATTCAGCTCTGGATTGAGATGTAGTCCACCGAGATGTCCGTGTTCTAGCCCAAGGCATGTTTTTGCATGAGGTGCCAATTACCCTGCATCAATGGCCTGCCTATTTTTCCTTGACTCTGAATGGCCCAGGGGTATGGCATCAACAGTGACAATAGGGAACATGGCTTGTGAAGCATGCCGGGACATTCAAATAAAACAAGAATACAAAGCAGGCAAAGGTGGCAAACGAGTTGGCCTAGACTGGGAGGCTGTGGTTGGTAAATGGATGAGCCTCCACTGAACTTATCAAATGTAAGAGCGCTACAAATTAGTTTTGACACTTGAACAGCGCTGGAATGATATTCCACTTGAGCCAACTATATATCAGTATGCCCCGTTTGTCTAACAAGGCGTGCGAGTCAAAGCAACAATACTCGGACACAGAAACTAGAATTGAGCTGCCACTGCATGTTTGCGAAATATAGCAATAGTGAGCATGACACATTGTTCACCTTACAACCTCTACTCCTCTCTGACTGCAGAGTATCATTGTGAATCTAGGCCAGTCTTCCTTGGCAAACATTTCTAGACGACATCACCACACACTTAACCCTTCGCCAGGTCATCCAGGAGCCTTTAGGCACAAATTAAGGCAACCGTGCGAATACATCCCAGTCTCTTTCTGCTCACTCTAGCGGAATCCCAGTTTATCTACTTCTAGGTAGGAATGCGTGCAAGTTAATATGTCAGTATTATGTCCATGCTTTTATTTGGGTTTACTGTATAGGACGAATACAGTGGGACTTGGGATTCAGCCCAGACGTCTGTCTTAAGCTCTGAAATAGACTGAGCTCATATGACATAATGTAACTAGCAAGCTGTTGGCATCATTTCTCAGCTGGTGGTCCTTATTTCAGACATCAGGCTTGGCACAAACAGATTGCAGTGCCTGTCATTCTGTAGAACATCATTGGCAATTAAGTCAACCTCAGGTGCTACTAAACAAAGCTATAACACCTCCTACCAGTACAGTTTGTGCTAAGGTATGTTCTGGTACATTAAGTAGATGTATATTTAGGCACAGGGAGATAATTCTTTATGTAGAGCAAGGCAGTAGTGATATATTGCGTTTGGCTCACAGGAAGACTTACCTTGTCTCGTGTGTCTCCTGTCTTCCCCACCTCTGACAAATAGATGCACGTAGCTATTGCTTGGCTTGCTTATCCATGTGACCTAATTGGACAAAAGAGCCAGCCCTCTTCCCATGGTGCCAGTGGGCAGGCCAGCTTCACCTGCTTGGGTGTTAGGATGGATTTCAGTCGGCATCCAGACTAGAACAGAATTCAGTACCCACCGTCACACAGGATGGGTTAAATAAACAATTGGCCAAATTGGATGTAAGCCTGGTTGTTTAATTTTGTGCCAGCAGCTGAAGGAACAGACTGGAAATTTGTACGCCTTCAATGTATAGGTTTTTCGTATAACTTGTCCTGCACCTCAAGTTAAGTGCTACTTCAAATTACACAACTTGTTTAGGAGAGGTGTACTGTTTGTTGTGATTTTTCTACAGTGGAAATTTGTTGATTAATTGGACATTTTTTAAAATGAATTATTGTATGTAATTATTGCAATACATTATTTATTTAAATAGAAAATTATTGTAAACTAAAAATATACTTAAGGTCTGTTCACACCAAAATGAGCAACCCAGGCTCACTGGAAAGTTTCTGCGTCACCATTATTACATACCTGACTGGTATTGCAGCACTTTCAAAGTTAAATGTTTAGTGAGTAGCACTAAAGCACGTGTCCAATGTGCAAACACGGCACATGGGTAACAACAGAATTTTTGGTGCAAAAATTTTGGGCATTAAATATTTGAATTTGATTGAATGGCTGCTAATGCCTCTGTTCAGACTGACACAAATGATCACATATCATCAATCCAGCAGATTTTTTATTTATTTATTTTTTTTGGTTTTGTTTTTTGGGAGGGGGGATGTTCTCTAATCTCTTTTCCATCGCACTGCAAATAAAGCTGGCCAACCAATAACATTCACACATAAAACATATTTTGTGAAGTGACAAAGTAAATATCAGTGGAGAAATCCGGAACTAGCTCTCTAGTCTGTGTACTCTTGTATTTGTTTTAAAAACACCATATTGAACACCATCTGATCAAAATCTGTTTGAAAATTTGTGAATACTGTTTTACTTCCTCTATATTTTCTGTGAAAAGTGAGTTTTAGAAACAGGAAGTCATGTAACGTTTTGTGTAGCAAGGTAATTGGGGTATTTATGTTTTTCTGTAATTGCCACCGAAGTCAGAAAGTGAAATTCTTTCATTCAGATGGTAAACTCTTTGACCTGGGCTATTTAGCAACCATCCAGACACCCTAGCCGATTTTGCATAAGCAAACGGCGCTCGCAATTTTAAAAGTCTATTTTCCTTGGCATCAGTCTCAGGAAATTGTCGCAAATTCTTGTTTTTCATCATAATGCAAATGAGAGTATGGTCATTTTGCATAATTATAAGCTCTTTGCAGGCATGTGTGCGGTAGTGCTTTTGGTTAGTAGCGTGTGAGGTGTCTGATGTGGAGTACGCGTGGTGGTGCAGTGAGTTTCATACACCCTCCCCCTCCCCCTTCTGTCTCTCTTTCGGTCTCTCCCTCCTCCTCATTCACTGCTAGAAGCTGGGCTTCAAAGAGCACATCAAACCACCTGTCTCTGTGTTAGTACCATTATATTTAATGCACAAACACCGCAGCCCAGCCTCAAGAACCCACCTTCTTCAAAGGTCACTCGTCCCCATCTGGATTAATGTTGAGCCGTTGAAATCAAAGACTACAAACTGCCACATGCAAACCTTTTGCATTTCACTAAGCCAATATGCGGTATTAAAAATCTATTAAAAGTTGTGGTGCAAGCACTGGAGCATCATCATAGCCCGCATCCCAATATGCCTACTCTCTTACCGAACTGAGCGCGAATAGCAGTATGCTGAATGAGTAGCATGTCCCAATTTGCAGTATTCATAGACAAGAAATACCCAGATGACAGAGTGCATCAGAAGGAAAGTTTAATATACAATGAAGGGTAACACTGTTACTGTTACACACGTTACATTATAATAACAACAAATTATGCATAATTGCATGCAGATAACCCTGAGACAAACCCTAACCATAGTAAGTACGTGTAGTTAATTAATATTACTCAGTACTTAAATGTATAATTACACTGTAACAAATACACCTTAAAATAAAGTGTAACTTAGTGAAGCTATAGAAGCCTAATTAATGTGTACTTAATAGAACATACTTGTTTAATGGTCACAAAGGTCTTCATCCAATTTTCCGTATATGTATACATACAGTATATATAGTTGTAGATAGTTTGAGGTAGACACTTTACAAAGGCTGCATGTGGATATTATGTATTTACCTGCAGAGTCCGAGCCGTGCTGGCTTCAGTTATATTCAGTGTGACCTGGAACTGTCGATCTTCAACATTTATGTTATCTGTGCTGAGCTCAGCGGTGGGGTCTAAAGTCAAAACCTCGGCTCGGGAGCTCATACAATGCTCACAATAAGAATGTTTGACAGATTCCATGTTTTACAGCGTCAGTGCTAGTCTGGGCCACTTATCAGCGCTCACGCTGTCCGGTTCCTCTGGAGTGACAGGCCGTTGAGAGGTGGCCCGTTGAGAATTTTGAGAGGTTCACAGATAGCTTGACGCGTCCTCCTCCTGAGCTTTGCAGACACGCTGAGCACCGCCGCCCTGGTCTGACATCCGCCATATTTTAACACCATAAACACAACTCTGATGGAGATGCAGAAGACTTTGCGAAGAAGGTCGTTCAACCCATCGTGCGCTCAGAGGTGTTAAGTGTTGTTTCATTTATAAGGAAGCAGGGGTCTTCACCTTCTGTAGTTCGCTTGGAGATGATTGATGGAGGTTATATAAAGGAATAGATGCGTGCCGCCCGCTGCTTTTGAAGATGAAACATATGCATTTGTTTGTGAGTCTCCGTGTGTGTGTGTGTGTGTGTGTCATAGCGAATGAGTCATGTTTTCATGTCAAGGAACATATTTGTACATTCATGAAGCTGACATTTTAGTTAATGTTCTATAGCTTCACCCCTTCTGTTCAAGGTCATTTACGTCCTGTTTATTCAAACGATGTGTTTGTGAAATGCAAGTGTCTTTACAATGCGTTTTAATCAATATTTCTCTTCTTTTTCCTCAGGATGTGAATTCTGAATCTTTTTTTTTTTTATGTGTCTTCAATGGGATTACTTGATTTTGATGTTGCCGTTATATATGATTATTTGATAGAGAAGAGATCAGTTAGCAGAGTATTATGCTTTTATGTCACATCGAACCAAGATGATGTGAATCGACAAAAGAGGTTACTGATAACATTGACATGACTAATCTTTGTATTGTTTTCTAATTGATCTTTTTCATTCGATATCTCATCCTGTGCATCCCTTGTGCAGGAAATCTTGTGCATTTTTTCTCTCTCACCTTCTTTTTTCCCACTCCATACATTGTCTTTCTTCCGTACGATAAGTGTCAACAGAGAATTGTCATTTCAAAGCAGTGCCTTATCATACTTCTCTCAGATACCAGATAAATCTTTAAACGTACCCATAAAGGTTTCAGCTGCCGGATCTGAAAATGGAAAAATTCTATACAAATCAGTTCTCGCTTGTTCCATCAGATCAGGAGCGTAACGTGTGAATGCATTCTTGCCATGTAGAGCAGACATTAAGCGCAGACAGTGGCACAGTGATTGCAAATAACATGCTTTTTTTTTTGCAAGATAAAGCCAGCTGGTAATTTACTGTGACCACATACATGCAAATAAGCGCATCTTTAATAGAAGGGCTTGAATGCAAACGAGGGCAAATGCACTGGAGTGGTGTTTGCGATTAGCCATTCTCAAAGATTCTGTATTTTGATCTGCCGTATCCATGGCAACCCTCAATACAATACAGCATTTCGAGTCTTAGCCCAGCAGTGTTTGCTTCCCAAGGCTTCTGTCTCTTTCATCTCAATAGAGAGACAATTTTCACAGCTTGTGCTCTTTTTCTGTTTTACATTATGTAATTAGCAGAAGATAACAAACCGATAATGGTCGATTGATTCATTTCTATACAAAGGCATTTAAAGAAATGATGCATTTTAAAGGAATAGTTTGGCCAAAAATAAAAAAATAAACCTGTATCTTCAAGGAAACACTAAACGAGATCTTGGATAGAATGTTCAAGCTTCTGTTTTCCATTTTATGCAATTGAATGGTGGTATAGCCTACTGACAAGCTCCAAAATGAGTCCGTACAATGTGTGTGCTATTTCTTCTCAGTCAGATTTTTTTTTTTTTTTTTTTTAAGTATTTCTTAAGAATTTTGTTTTAAGGTTTTTTTTTATTATTTAAATGTTCAACTTCTTATGTGTGAACAGCTTGTAGGGAAACTTAAAAAACAAGACCTTTCCCAACTTTCTAGGTAGACTTTTTTTTTTACATGAAGAAATTGTGATGTTTTTATGCATGCTCCCGAGAACCTCTCTTGCATCAAAAATTGCTTATGCAGTATTCCGAAAGAGCTATCCTGTACTTAAGTGTGAATGGATGAATTCAAACTATAGTCTCACATAACCAGATATCTGGAATATACTTTATTACCAAACTCTCATAACTTGTGAAACGCAGAGCTGGTGGACTCTTATTGATTATATCGCTATGATCAGATGCTTTCTTAACTGCTGTTTTCTCATTTTTGCTGTGTGTTTATTTTGTTATTAGAAGGAAAGCATGCAGCACATATTTACATATTCGAATAAACATTGCACTCAGATATCATTGCAAACGTCTTTTTTATCGCGTCACTGAATCACGTTCGGTGTCCAGTTACGTTCCCGTGTGCATGAGTGCAAGTACGAGCAAATAAGTGAATGTTGCCAATAACAAGGGTTTCTGAATTCTACGTGATATGAGGTTGCACTGCATGAGAGCCAAAAGCATTTGGCAACAGTAACGTCAAACCTGCGGTGACCTCCCGCTCAATTTTTCAACTAAAGAATTTTTAGAGAATAATGGCATTTGGTTCTGACTTCAGAACATGTGGAATATTTGACTGCTTTTGTCCTTTTTGGAGCTTGCCAGTGTAAAGCACTATTCACTTTTGCCTATGATGATTTTGCGTTTCACATAAACAAAACAATAAAATGGGGTCAGAACAATATGAAGGTCATTTGAATTTTTGGCAGAACGATTCTTAGCGTGCTCCCTTATTAGATAAGACATTTTGGCTGCTCGTTTTAAACCCTTCTGTGGCTGTATGCCGGAGCAGCGAAGTCTAACAAGGCCATTAAATTTGAGATGATCTCATCATTTAGGCCACTAAAGCATGTTAGAGCCGCCTGCAATAGCCAGTTAGGTTCTGACCTTCCATATGGCTTCATCTGTTCATATCTGTTTTGCGCATACTGTTCATTACGAGAGACAAATGACTCTGCTGATATGAGATGCATCTCAAACTGTAATTGAGCTGGTGGCTGGTATCTGGGAGGACTGTGAGACGCACTGCTGTGTTGAATCTTGCTCTGACGGGGCAGTGGGGGAGTGAGAGTTTAATGGTGGCCACTCTTGCAGACATACGAGATACTGGAGCCAAGCCTGTGATGGTGTACATTCACGGAGGATCGTACATGGAGGGCACCGGAAACATGATTGACGGAAGCGTGCTGGCCAGTTACGGGAACGTCATCGTTATCACGCTCAACTTCCGAGTCGGCGTCCTAGGTAAGCACTTTTCTTTGTTGTGTAAGGTTTTCCAGGAGCAGCCATTTTGGAGAAATTGCACATTTACGAACTTATCACAGAATGTTTACGGCAAACATGTTTGCTAACGGTGCCTGTGGTTCAGTGTTCAGTATTAAGACTATACTATTTTTACATTTACTTGAATGATAAGTTGAGTGCTTTTTTGCTGAATCAGTAAATGTTAAACATTGAGGCAGGAATGCAGAAACAATTTAAGAGACTGAGTTAAAGAATAATGCTCACAGCGATGTAAACTCTTGCCAAAGTTCAGACTGCTTGGCTTTTTCGGCTTGCACAGAGAGTTGATTACTTCTTAAAAGCTGTCCAGAAAAATGTTCAGTCAACCAGTTATGCATTAATTTGAAACATAAGCACAATAAATTAAATTTCAAAGTAAGTTTATAAAGCCGATAGATGAATACCGAATCCAAATATATCCCATATACCAAAAAGAAAAGTGTTTGTTTTGCTAAGGAGATTTAGGTAAGTGCTTATTCAGTAGATGCTTAACACTGTTTGCATGTTTTAAAGAGCCAATCAATTTGGAGTAATTTGAAGTCATATGTCTTAATCAAGAGCTCATGCGTGACTCCTTGCTGGGTTTGAACCTACAGGCCCACATCTGTTAAGGACTGATATACAACTGTAGGAATATCTTAAATACTGTGAATTAAAATCATGTGATGGTTTATAACAGTAGAAATGTGTAGATGTACATGAACATCTGAGATATGTCCTAAACAAGTCAAAAGGAGAGGGGGAAAGAAACTTGAAAAGGGTCATTTAGGCACCATCCAAAGCAAAGTCTAGTAGCTGAATTATATATATCAAGCATTTTACAAAAACATTTCACTGTGGCACAAAACTATCTGTTATACTGAGTGCAGATTTAAGCACATATGCAATCGAGTGCTAGTGTTTCGCTGTAGGGGAGGTGGAAGTATGTATGTTGTACGCTCTGACTCTTTCAATAAGAGATTATAAAAAATATGTTCTCATCTCCTGCAGATGAAGGAGAAGTGGTACAGTCTTAGAAAATGCAAACATGAGAGTAGAATATGAGTCTGTACAAGCTTCCTGCTGACATTTTGGAATACGTTTGTTTGGTTGCTTATTTATCATCACAACTCCGTTAATACATGATATGCTCTAAATATATAAATATGCTCAACATCAATTTGTTTTAAAGTGTTCCTGCAGTCACTAATTTTATTACTAAAAACAGATATTTAATTTAAAACTTTTTTTTTTTTTTTTTTCCCATGGAAATAATTTTTTCGTGCCTTAAAATGGCTTGAATATAACTCCGCACCCTTACCTCATTTAGTATACGCAGGACCATTAATATGCAAATTGGTCCCTGCCTCCGCCAATCACACCGGCTCAGACTATCTGCTCCACTTTCACTGGGTTCAACTGAAGTGCCACACAGTGGCAGGTGACACTATTGGATTCACTGAATTAAATATTTGAATGAGAATGAAGAAGAGGAAGAGTGAATTACACATGGTCGTATACAAGTGCATGTATCAGAATGGTAATGTATTTTATGTATCGCTCCCTACAATGTCAGACACGTACAGTAACTGTAATTGATATCATTAGCCTTTGGTTTGACTGCCTTATCAAACAGCTATAATGTGTTGCTAATGTTTCACAAACCTTGTTCCCGCCAACCTCAGACAGCTAATGGATGTGAAAAGTCCCACGTACATGTTAACGGAATTGGTTGCACGTTTGTGACGATAGGAAACAGTGCTGCTTTAAACTGTGTTTTTGAGACTGTCTACACTGCTCAGTGATGCTGCTGACTGATCAATTTGCATGTTTCATCTTTAAGCATATTAAAAACAAAAATTTTAACCGTATTGTAAATGTATTTTGCTCTGACAATTATTTTAATGATTATTAATTTAATTTTTTTTTTTAATTTATATATGAAGGTGAATTTATTTTTTTTAATTATATTTTATTTATAAATTACAGAATATGCTTTTAATTTGTAAAATATTTAATTATTACAAAGAAGCATTATTACTTGGTTATTAAAAATATATCTTTTATTAAATTCATTCAATTTACATCAAATATCTATGCTGTTATATTATACAAATTTAATACCACTCACCCTGATGTGAAAAATAATAATTACTCGCAGTAGTAGTTTTTTTTTTTTTTTCAAATAGGTTGCATTTGGCATATATTTCAGAAAAATATGTTTTGCTAATGGTACAATCTCTACAGGAATGATGGCAGCGCTGTGAACTTTGCATTTTCCCTTTATTAAAACACAGGACACCCCTCATTTGCATAGCGATAGCTGCTTCAGATGTAATTGAAATTCAGAGCAGAGCGAACAATTCCAAGGAAGCAAAATAAATAAATAATAGGATGTTAATACAAAAAAAAAGAGCCCGCTTTTAATTATGCAGCTTAAAGGTAGGAGGAGAGAATTATACGGTATGTAAAAGATTACCTCGTGGCTATTCTGACTTATGTATGCTCCATGAACACGGCTGTATGTAGGTTACGCGGGTTTGATGTAAAATGCATGTATTTATGCACGGGTGTGCCTTGTTTGAGAAGCACGTAAAATAGCACTCCAGAATGAAAACAGATGCGAGCGAATGCAGCCTGGAAATTAGCTCCACAATAACAGAGATCTCCGCACCGTACAGTCTTTATTACCGAAGCCTGTTTAATAAGTCTCGCCGGAGTTTTATCATCTCACTGCAGTGTTTCCACCTGTCCTGTGGATGTGATAATTATTGCTTCTAAGTGTGGACCCTGTCTCTCCAGGGGCCCTATTTGGAGACTTTCGCATGTGAACTCCACACCATGTAGATGGCTGAGAACTCATTACTGGTTTAATATTTAATTACAAATGCCAGATCACCGGCGAGTCTTTCCTGCTGCTGGCGTCCCGCGGATGGGGCGTCTGGCTGTTTGTGACTGATGGGATATGTGAATACTGTGGCACTCAGATTTGATCAGACACAGAGTTCGGCCGGAGACAATTTGTTTATAGAAATGCTGTCTTGTTGGGCATCGATTGGTGCGTGTGTGCGCGCGTGTGGATTAGGCCGGGACCCTTTAATGGCGTGTAATGACTCCTAGTCTGGAGGGAGTATCTTGTATCACTGCTCTTTACAAATATAATTACTCACTGGCTCTCCAGAGCATGTCAAATTCCATTTCCTGTGGGGAAGACTTAATTACTGTTTCCAGATGCATTAAATATTAACAATAGCCACCTCTCTTTTAAAAATCCATGGACCTTTGCCCTTTATCGTGGTAAGCTGGCAGAGCAGTTGGCAAATGTGATTTAGAGCAGATTTGAATTATGAAAAATATGGAATAAATCACCATCGCTCTGACTTCTGTTTGGTTGAGGAAGCAAATATAATATAACGCTATTATTATTCACTTTGGCGGCCTATACGTATGACTGTTTTAGAATTGTTTTCTTTTCCCCCCAGAGCTCATATAGCTCAAGGCAACATAAATGTTTGATTGCGTTCCATTCCATTCACCATTCTTTCTGACTCAGATTCACATTAGACAATTTACATTTCTATGAGCATCATCAGTACGGTTGGGCATGTAGACAAAACATCCATCTGCAGCAAACAGTATGCGTTTGTTCCCCGTTACGGGAGTCTAATTAAGAAGATCATGTGTATGTGGCACAAGAAAAGTGATTTTCATGCATGGATCTTCCGTGACTGGCTGGCACAGCTGCAATGCAAATCAAATTCAGAAATTAACCGTTCAGTCTTCTGCTCTTTGTTCGTAAGATGATGATATTAGGTATTGGTGCGAAGATTGACAGCTGTGTATTGCTGCAAATGGTTTCCGAAACCTTTTTAGCATTTGGAGTAAAATGTTGCATGTTCAGCAGCGGTGTGAAATTATATTTCATATGACTTCCTCAAAGGCTGTTCCAAAATCCCTTGGCAAATATATGTTTCATCTAGGTCAAGAGCTTGAGATGCATTTCATGTAAAGAGGGAAATGCTACGGCCAGCGTGGATTGGTCTTTCTCAGGAAACGCTGCGGTTTGTGCCTGAATGTGTCAGAATTTAAAAAAAAAAAATTGCTTATTGCTGAACTCTTGTATGAGGGCAATATAACCTCCACCCAAATATTCAGATTAGCAGGCAGAGCATTTCATTGTTTCTTAAAATAAATAATCTGTGCTATTTTTAGTCGGTATTTTTGAACTATGTGCAAATAAATAAACAAGCAAACACATAATTAAATAAAGAAATGTTTTGTGGAAATACTTTGATGAATGGAAAGTTCCAAAGGGCAGCTTTTATTTAAAATAGACATTTCTTATAACTAAGTAAATGTCTTTACTCTCACTTTTGATCAATTTAATGCATTCTTGCTTTAAAAAGTATTAATATCTTTCAAAAATAAATCTTACTACAGGATAGTTTTGTGCATTCAGACAAATTTTTGAAGTGAAGCGCTAAGATTAAAAATTGTGAGAAATGTTTTATTCATGTGTGCTGAAAAGCAAGAGTGATGAGGGGAGAAATTCTGAAGCCATTTTTCAGTGAAACAAAGGCCACGTGCTCAGAGAGACTGACACACGATTAAATTATAAAAAAACATGGAAAGAAATTACAGTTGTTCTAATCAAATGAGAATGAATCTGAGGGGGGAAAAAACATACTCTGAAATCAATTTATAGCACAAATTAAAAACCGAAATGCCCAAAGGCTGAAATAAATCGAAGATGAAATTCTACAAATGTTTGGCCTGTTAATGCGTTAGCTGCCCAGAAGCAAACCACGAGGTCTTCAAGTTCTCTCGCAGTCTGCGGTCTCAAAACTTTTCCCAAGTGCATCAAATGTCTTTTCATAAGTTTGTGAAGGAAGACAACACAATCATCAAGGTTGTTTGGAACTTTTGTGCTCCGGAGTTCCCAGGAGCCTCTGGTTTTCCTCAGGCAGTTCTGATTTACCTCCAGGCCCTGCCGGTTCCAGCGCTCATGCCTCTTGGCCTTTGTGGGTGAAATAAATTACACAGAAACCTCAGTAAAAACCACAGTCTCTTTATCCAAACCTGACCTCTGGGTTTGAGGGATTGATCTTCGGTATGATGGCTGCTGTCAAAGTGTCATTTGAGTGCTGTGACATTTGGGTTCTTCCTGGCCTAGTTTTGCACAATTGAAAGATTTGTCAACAGTTCAAGTGAGACAGACCGTGTCACAAGAAACTCTTTCGATCACACAAGCTCTGGCTTGTCACTAAAGAGGTTTGTTTTCACAAAAGACCATGTTTAATTTGCTTCTCAAGTGTCAAACCGATGTGCGTAGTACATAGTCATAGTGCATAGTCCAGTGGGTTTTGGCATTGCCTTTTTTGAATGAATGAATGCATGCTTGATCAGATTTTTTTTCTAGTGCTACCTTGAGTGTCTTGCTAAAATATTAGCAAAGGCAAAATAGTATTTCATGAACAACTAGAACCTTTTATATCAGCTCAGATTAGCTGCTTTTACATGCACCCAAATAATCTGTTAGTAATCATATTGAAAAGCTGTCGTGTAAACACCTCAATCGAACCAAATGAAATTTCAATAGGATTAGAAAGGGAGCTGAAATAATCAAATCAGCAGTTGAAAAAACAAAACAAAAAAACCAAGCTCAGTCGGATTCAAAATACATTGTAAGGTGTCGTGATGTTTATGTTTATCAGATCCCTTTTATAACCCAGTCAGTGGAAGAGACTGATTGTGTTTCTCGTAAAGTCCTATAGGCTAGAGTTTGAGATTTGCATGTTGCGAAGCTAAAGGCACAGTACTCCAGTAGGTATAAAAAATGCATATAGTACAGAAAAATGCTGGGTGAAATAACTGTGAATTATTCAATACTTTGCAGTATTGAATGAAATATATTTATAGTTTCGCATTACTTTTGCATTGTTTTTCAATGAGCGTGTTCCATTGGATTTTGGTATTGCCTTTTCTGAATGAGTGAATGCATGCTTGATCAAAACAAGGTTCTTTCAAGGATGTCTAAAATTTCCACAGGCCTTGAAATGCTGTCCAGGAAGCTCACTTTTTTTATAAACACTGTACAACTATACAAGCCATGGTGCATAGCTTTTGTTTATTTTTCACTTACGTTGCAAGGAGAACAGTCGTCTATGCCTGTCTTTGGTAAGAAAGTGACATGTTGTTTCAGGGCGAGTAGAAACTTCTAATGACAGGGAACTCCATGTGATATACTGCTCAGGTTGGTTTTTCTTAAAGAGAGATATTCATTGATGGTTTGGGGCCAAGAATTTCTGCCTCTTGGCCAAACTTTGCATCCATCATGCACGTGGTGACATCTTGCTGACCTCTAAATCTTGGAGTATCTTTTTTTAGAACTGGATCCTGTCTTAAAGTATAAATGGCTATTGGGTGAAGAATTCCCTTCCTCTAGTCAGGGCATTAAGTTCATCTGTCTTAGAGTAGGCCTATTGGCTGGGGAATGTGTCCCAACAACCTTAGCGAACAATGTTGAGTCTGGTATGAAGCAATTACGTTACAACCCAAAGGCACAAACCAGCTTCATTGGGGGAAGAAAATGTGCCTGTGGTGATATTTCTGCAAAATTATATTACGCTGCTTCTTTGTGGCACTTTCAAGTCAAGTCACCTCTATGTATACAGTGCTTCATACGAAAAGATTGTTTCAAAGCAGCTTGACAAAGCAGTGATGCAAACTTATAATAAATAAACTTATAAAAATATTCAGCTTCAGTCAATTTAGTGTTGTTTCAGTTCAATTCAATAACTGTGTAAAGTTCATTAATTACCAAACAACTACAATTCGGCGATAAGCAGCTCTACCAAACACAGTAGTGCCATTATTCAGTTCAAATTAGTTCAATGTTGATTCAATTCAGTTCATTAACCATGTCGATGTAGCGAAATTTGTCAGTTCCCGGTTCTGGTTACTTTCAATGTGTTTTATACAATTTTATCGAAACTGATGAACACAAATCTGGCAATGTTTTATTACATTGGCTGTTGCACACAGCACTACAGTTCGGAAGTAAAATATATAGTGAGTGGCACTAAAAGGTTAATGCTCTATCATGTTAATTAAAGGGGTGGTTTACTGTTTTTTTTTTCTAGGCTTGATTGTGTTTACGGGTTGCAGTCTAACATGTGTTCATGCTGTGTTTTTTAAAAAATGCATTATTTTTCACATAATTTACCTTTATTCCTCACCACACTGTCCGTTCCCTGCCAAATGCTTCGTTTTAATTCCTGGTTTAATGAAGCCCCTCTCTCAGAAATATGCAATGGGCTGAGATTGGTTCGTTGGCTCAGTGTGTTGTGATTCGCTAAACCGCTTGTCACTCAACTACCGCCTGCTCGTGTAAACGTCCCACCCCACACAGCTCTATGTGCGTCACTTGTAAACAGTGGCTCGTGTATGATCAATTTGAGCCCAATTGAGACACAGAGAATATTATTGAAGATGATCGCGCAGCACGGCTCTTAATGGTATGTTTGTTTGTTGACTCGTACTTTTAGAAACACTGTTGTTTGTAAATGCTACTGCTTACGGTTTTACAGCTTTAATAGAGTACGACAACCGCACACGCGTCCATAGCTACGTGAAAAGTGTATAACTGGAACAGTTTGTTATAGCTGATCTGACGATCTGAATGACAGAGAGAGAGAGAGAGA
>SCHK01393306.1:0-12379 GCA_004124795.1 Poropuntius huangchuchieni | reverse complement strand
GCCGCCGAGTGACATGACTTGTCTTAAAGAGACTTTGATTATGCTCACCAAGGCTGCGTTTACTTAATCAAAAATACAGTAAAACAGTAGTGTTGGGAAGTTTTCTAATTTAATATATTTTAAAATATTTTATATTCCTGTGGGCTTTACTGGGGATCCTGGGCCCCGTGACCCTCTTTACCCTAATTTTAACATTGTCTATGCTGGTACATTTAAACAATTTAATGCATCCTAGCTGAAAAGTGACTCCAACTGACCCCAAACTTGAACAGCATTGTACAGTGGACATTAAAGGACAGTCGCAAGCCATTTTACTTCTGTAATGTGGGGCGCAACATTCAATAAGGAAAAGTTAAGAGCATACCTGAGAGACTCTTAAACAATGTCTCTCTCCATCTAACTATTCGCCACTTCTAATTTAAATGCAGATCTTTTCTGTTTTACACAGTAGGCCGAACTGTCATCAAGGTCCTGGATGTGCACATGCTTTCAATGAAACAAAATTGAATTAGCCCGAATAATTTGTAAGATTCCCTGGCTTTATGTTTCCCCTGCTGACCCCAGACACAAAGCAGCCACTGTTGTTGTTAATCAAGGCTTTTAACTTTGCTTAATCAGTTAACATGTTGCTAACCTTACAGCTTGAGACCCTAATATGCATAAAAATACATACACTACTGTTCAGAAGTTTGGGGGTCCATAAGATCATATGCTCAGTATGTGTTAAGGTTAGTTTTTTATCCCATCAAAGTTCATTTGAACCTGACACTGTACAATAGTTTTGTGTGATGTTTGCTCTGTGTCCATGGTATGCAGTAATGATATGCTTCGTGTCTCATTCTCCTAAGGTTTTTAAATGCCTGTGCGTGCGTATGAGTAAGTGTGTGCATGTCTGTGGATCATTCAAGGTATTTGGTGTCCAATGGTTCAGAAAGCATCCCCCGTTTAAATGTCTTCCTTCAAGCAAAGCAGCAAACAAACAAACAAACAAACAAACAAACGATTGTACCACTGTAGGGACCCTGTGGGCCACCCTGTCTACAGAACACTCTTGTGGTATGAGTCCTGGTTCACTGTGGGTCATTAGTTTGTCTCACATGTGAACTATTAAGAGAAACACAGATGACCTGAAACAGACTTATTTATGCCCGTGCTTCTAGAGAAGGAACTTACATAATTCCTAGTGCAGCAGTCAAAGTAGGCTAATGTTTTCATTTAGATTTCAAATGACATTGTACAAATAAGTTGGAAATGGTTGTGAATGTTCTATGCTAAACCCAAAGGTGTGGCTTTTTGTCTTTATCTGCTCTTTCTTTCTGTTTTCCATTAAGCGGGTATAGGAGTAGTTCACCCAGAAATGAAAATTCTTATACCCTTGTTTTTGTAATAAAGGAAGATGAAAGCTTTTGAATGCAGGTACTTGCCATGCAGCTACTTCCAACAATATTCAATGTTTTCTGAAATCATAAGAAAACTTTAGGTGTGAAACAGACTGAAATTTTGTGCTGTTTCTCCCAAAACAAGAAAACAGCAGTTAACAGTTAGCTGTTAACTGCTGCAACTGGATTGTTTAGTCAGAACTGAGTTTGAGAACGAATGGTTTTGTGAGCTAGATTCACAGATTCATTGATAAGATTGATATAATTTGTTTCTTGTTTGTATGGGTGTGCATTGACATCAGGATGAGTAAATGATGATGGAATTTTCACTTTTTTGTTGAACAATTTTAAAAATATATGTCCCTGAAAATCAATTCCAGGCTGTAAATATCACTTCTTATAATGAAGTTAATTTCTGACGTTGGTATATGGCGTCTGTGTATCTGGCTGTGGATTTGTCTAGGCCTGTCTGTTTCATTCGGAGTCTCACATTTGCATCTCAGTTTCAAAAGCGTTCTCATGTCAGTGGCGATGAGGCTGTATATTGATGCTAATCTGATAGAGCACAGCGAAGGGAAATAGCCACTTTTCTCTGGCCCTTTTTCGCCCAACCTCAGCCCTGCCCCGACCGCTTGGCTCCACACGCATGTTTCCATCTCAGACCTGCTTTTTCCATGTTATATTTCAGATTTAGCCCTTTCGCTCACTATGTTCTATCTTTCCTTCTGTCTTTTATTCTTTCATTCCTCTGCCGAAATCCACATGATTATGCTTCCTGGTGACAGAGTTAAATGGCTCTAGGACAACAGAGAGACTGAAAGGTCTTCATAAAGATGTCATTAGCCTGTCAGGCATTTTTGCCTCTGTATTTTAGATTCCCCTCCAATTCAACAGAACCTCATGGCTATGGTCACATATTGACCTGTTGTCAAGACAAGTACTCTTACCTTTGGTCTTGACTTGTATAAATATTTTAAAAATAAGTCTATTATAAAGTGAAACTGGGACACTTTATCAGTCGCTTTTCATATAAAATAAACAAATCTGCCGTCTGTGGGCAAAACAGTGATGTGGGTTCATTGAGTGTTGTATATAGCCTCCTCCTTCATCTTTAAGAAGGATATGTAGAACATTACACACACTTTTGTGAACCCTCTTATCTATTTGCATACCTCTCACCCATTTAAGTCTGCTCTGGTTGCCCGTTGTATCTCCAATGACTCATAGAACCTTGAAAAAATGTTTCTATAATGGCCTTGTCTCATATACTGACATGTTCCTGCGGACTTTTGATAGCATCCACTTACTGGCTTTCAGCAAATCATTTTCAAGGGGAACATAACCTAATTAGTATACATGAACCAGCCTGATAAATTAAAAATTTAGTTCTTTTTCAGGTTGTTTCTACATCACATTTTTGAATTATACTAGCCTTTAAAGATTGCAAATGCATCTGACAATAGGACATGCTCATGGTCAAAGTTATATTAATAGTGATGTTAGTAGTTGCAAGAGGCTGATGGGTCTATTATGGGTTATGCAAGCATGTCATTTATTTTGTGCTTTTGAGTGTTTCTCTGTGTTTATTTGTCAAAACTTGTAGTGACAATCTTGTTGTGATAAATTAATTTGTGTTTTTTTCTGTCACCATATTTTCATAGCGAAATGCTATAATGTTTTTTGCCAGTATTTTGTTCACTTTGCTCAGCTGCTGTAGATTTACTCATCTTGACAGTTTACACAGATTTAATGTCAGATTAATTCAACTCATTAAACTAAATTACATTTAAATGTTTTGTACACTTAATTGGATTATATGGTCAATAATTCAAGCAGAGCCATAACCTCTAATATCATGTTCATTCTTGTTTATTTTATTCTGTTTTATTTTGACAGTAATGTGCTTTTGCAAAGCTTTAGTAAATGAGGCAGGAGTTTGTTTTGCAGAAATGTGCTTTCAGTCTAGATAATGTGATGGTTTTATGTCCTCTCTCACTACTATGCCCTTAAAACATCTTGAAGGCCAAATCAGAAAAAAAATGGAGAGAAAACGTGTACAACACATTAAAAAAAATAGCATGTGGTGCTCGACATGCACCTGTAGAAGTTCCAATAGTAAAAAGCGCATTTATTTTCTACATAGAGAAAAAGATTTCAAATAATAAACCACAGGCAGTAAACCTTTCAAAATAAAACTACTGAGATCCACTGTGGTTAAAAAAAATATACTTCTTTACAAGCCATATTTTTTAAAAATCTTATATAATTCCAAAATTACAACACCCAAAATCCTGAAGAGAGATTCAATCAATGCAGTCAGTATTCATTTTGCAAATTAGATTGTTAGAAGGGCTTAGAACTCATTGAAGTTTTTAAGTGTTGTTTTAATAAGTGGACATGGAAACACTGGCCACTACCGCCAACAAATGGCCTAGCAGAAATAATGACCGCTTTCAAACAGGTTCTCCAAACACTTGGTCAGTCAAATAGATACCAGTGATGCTGTTAAACTGGATGAGAAGCTCAAGCAAACAACGCAATTATTTGGAAGAGCCAAAGTGTTTATACTTTTCAGGGGAAATCATTCAACTAATGGCTTACTTATAACTGTCTCTGGATATTATACTGGGATATTTTTATACTCTTTAGATTTAATGTCTTTGGAGAAAATAAAAGGGAGAAAATACTTCTGGAATCCAGGCTGCTGAAAAAAATGAATGGTCACTGTTGTGTTCTATTGTCATTATATAATATTTTTCTCCATGGTGAAAATATGACGGACCGATGATTCAAACTGTGCATACAGTTTGATGCATGTCCATGGAATTCTTTCTATCCATCTGTTGTTTTTATGCTCACCTCAAATTTGTTTCTTTGATTGAAATCCCCTCAGTGTGTGTGTACTAACAGCCCTTGACATGAGTCATATCAAATGACTTTCTTCTAGTCTTTTTGTATCTTTCAAACATTCTCTGTCTTTCTCTCTCCACTCTAACAAACACACACACTCACAAACCCGCACATATTTGTCGCACATAGCTTTGGAAAATCTGCTGGAGTTTATTTGCAGATAGAAACAGAGGAGAAGAATAGTCATGTAAATGTTTCCAGCAATCGAGCTTTTCCATTGCTTTAGCGGTCAACTCGAAACCTTCATTGTAATACCTCATTGAGCTCCATCAGAAAGATAATGTGGTATGTTTTTGTTTATTAACAATTAAATGAACTTTGACCTTGAGTAAAATGGTTATGATTGCATTTATTTCACACATAATGTACAACACAAATTGTATTCAGCACCTATTAATTTTACATTTCTTGACACAATTGTCCGTTTTAATACCTCCTTTTGAGAAGAACCCCATTCAACGCATATTTTGCATATGATTTTTGTTTTCTGCCTCCTTTTTGTGTCTCAGAATAAAACAAGTATTACATGATTGGAATGACAAGGGAATGATGATAAAATTGTCATCTTTTCTTTTTGTCAAGATTATATTACGGCATATATTGACTTCTTTCTCATACAGTTTACAACACTAAACGGGGGAAAAATGCACAACTAGGCTTCAGGATGGAGTCGATAGAAAAAAAAAAAAAAATAGACAACTAAGGAAGACCCCTAATTATTGATTACAGCTGGAGAGGAATGCTAAAGATGGGGTAATGTTGAGTTTGGACATGGTTGTTCTGGACAGAAATTCATTGTCATTCAAAAGATAAAGATGATCACTTTTTCTCTCTCTCTGTATTATTAGAGTCCATGAAGACAGCGATGAGAGATCTCTGGCTAACCTTCTGTCGACTCCAGCGCTCCAGAGAGAGAAAGTGAGTGAGTACAGTGAGAGTTCCTGTAGATGTCATTGGTGTTCACCGGGCTAGTCTGGGTGGAGACTGGGCGTTTGGGTTCCTGACAATCTGTCCTGGGATGAACTGGGAGACTTAGTGGACAGTTGTCAGGACCGACACATAGAGAGAGAGAGAGAGAGACACTGATGAAGTATGTGAATGAGGAGGAAATCAGCTGTTTAGGAGAAGCAAGAGCTCAGCCAAGACTCACCGCACTGTCTGGCAGAGTCCTTCTCCTCATCGCTCCATCGTTTTCATTTTCAATTACGCTCTACCCTGGTCCATCATTTCCCTGTTTTCTCTGTCTGTCGAACGGGCCAAATCAAATCCCACTCTTCTTGCTGGTGCTGTTTATCCTGGTCTCCACAGGGAAAATTGACTTGACTCGGGGCCACTGAGGAGATGTTATCTTTTTTCCGCTGACATTTTCGATCTCAAATCACATCATACTCATCATTTGATCTAGAGGGTTGACTTCATAATAATTGGGTTTTCAGGCACGTGATCCTGTCGCACTTGCAATAAACACTAGTAAATGAGCTACAGGCGATATTGACACAATCTATCACCAAGCAAGTAAAAACAAGGCTTGTTCACACAAACCAACAGGTTTTTAGGTTGCCGTGTGTTTGTGCAGCGTGCAAATATCTGAACAGAGAAGAATATTTCTGATAGCTTTCTACCAAACACCCTCACGCTCTTTCTCATAAGGTCAAATGTGATTACTTCAGAGCACTGTCAGAAAGAAGGCCTCTGGCAGTGTAGTACACACTGCAACAAACACTAGTACGCAAACGCGCACTGGCCGACAGTGACGCTGGTCCCTACAGCTGGGTCTCCAGCACGGAGTCGTACACAGTGGTCCACCTGTGACAATAAACACTGTGATTACCTCCTAGAGCCTACTGACGCCATCTAATATACTCAAGAGATCATCACAAGGACAGGGTGACCATTCCATCCGTCTCTCTCTCGCCACATCTCTGTGACCCATTCCCACCGCCTCCCCTCGGCAGAACAGAGGAGCCTCAAGGGAAGTACACTGGCTCGATTCCCACAGCATTTTCCATCACTAAGACCAGGAGGTGAGCACCTGTCATGCAATTACAACAGCAATTCTGTTCATTTAGATTTTTTCCCCTAGTTTTTGTCTTAAAGGTGCATTAAGGTGGTAGGCCTAAAAAAAACAAAACAAAAAAAACTCCCAACAATGAGGGTGATGTCACTTGCAGACATCTCTATGATCAAGGCGCTCTCCAAGTTTTGTGCTGACAAGATTACAGTTGACACAGTTTTTTAAACAAAAATTCTGCCAACTGTTCAAATAATTTTTAGTGGCCAGTTTTTTTTCAAACCGTAGAGCTGTATGGTGAAAACTTGGCACACCAATTACGGATAGAGTGACCAAATGTCCCAATAAAATCAAGACAGTGCTTATTATATAACTACTTTCCCGTATCTGGAGTTAAAGTTGGTTTTATTGTAATAAATAAACATTTTAAACTGACGTTGATGTGGCTTTTTTTTTTTTTTAATCATATTAAACCAGCACCGCAATGTGTAACTGTAACATGAATGAGTGGACTTTGTAGTTCTTTAACCGATTAAAATAATATTACATTGCATATGTGTAGTTGCGCAAGTGACAGACTTGTGTTGACTACCATCTGGAAAAATTACTTTTTAGACACATACTCAGTTGACAAATCATCAGAAGTTGATTTGAAACCTGACAAATCCTCAGAACGTGAAAAAGGAGTTCACAGGAATGTCATAATCAGATGGGATGGGAATTAAAACTCATTTCTGCTGTCACCAATCAGCATGTCAAAGCATGCACACTGCCCACCAGCATGTCATTTTTTTTATCGTGGCCATCTGGTCACTCTTATTGGCAAAGATCTTGAATAGACCTGTGACCAGCATCCCACTTAATAATGCTATTGCACCACCAACTGCTCAAGTTTTTCTTTTGGTTAAAGCTATGAACTCTTAGATCTAGAGGCACAAACCTTTCTCCTCTTTCTCGCTTTCTTGAGCCCAGTGATAGCCATCTTTCAAAGGTCAGCCATATTCCCCATCTGCCATTTTACATTTAGTTCCTAGCTTTCATCTAGTCCTCTTCCAATTTTGATACAATAACTTATGACTATCCTGGTTATTGTAATATTTGGATATTCCAAAATTTTTACCAGTAAGGCTATATCTTAGCAATACTTAGTGTGTTTATGAAATTGAGAGAATCTTAAGGGTTTGGTGGCAGCGCCACCTTCTGGCTTATAGTTTAACCTTTATATTTAAACCTGTCACAGTTTTTAAAATAACTGGATATAAATGCATGCAAAGCTTGTCACTTGGCCTTTTACTGCTTTTCTTATTCTGACACAAAATGCCCTCTTCTGGTTTCAATTGAAATTAGGACCTGCAAGCATAGTGATAATCCCAAGCATGTATCTATCAATATATCCACCAGCAAATGTGACTTTGAACTCCATAACCTTCAGTCACCTTTGCTCTAGATTTCATTGCAATCTCACAATGACTCTTTGAGCATCTATGCTGACTTTCCCTCTTAGATCCGGTGCTCATTACTGTGCTCTAGGCCTTCAGACTGCTATCAAGCTCCCAAATGCTGTCAGTCAGTGCACAGTAGCCCAGAACCACATGTTTGTGTAAATCAGCAGACAGCCAGTGGAATGATGCGTCTGGAGTTATGCATCTCAGATGTACGACTGGTTCCAGCTCTGGTGGAAACTTTGTGTAATAGCTTTACGGGCAAATATATTTTCTCATTTAAATCACGACATGTATAGTATATCTTGCCCAGTCCTAACAGCTCTATCCCTAAGCCATTCTTCCATATTATACTGATTGATAGTCTCGCTTTTTAACCCCCCATAAAGGAGATTGTTTCATCTGTTAGACTTGCAGCCATATATATATAACATTATTAGTATATTTCGCCTTTTTTAAAAATGATTTATTCCATTCACATGTCAGCAAGGGGGCAGGTTGTATTGGCTACAAAAAAACAATTAAGAGGGGAGGGCTGGTTTCATTTCCTTCCGTTACGCTGGCCCCCCTCATCTTGCTGTCCTGTTGTGGGAGAGTGCTAGAGAAGGCTTTGTAGATTTAGGGTGCTAAAGAGCCACACACATGGTTTTCCTAAGCTGTAAATTTTATGGATAATTTCTGATGTGGTTAGAGATTTATACCCCCCAACTAAGACCAGCATCTGCAGGTAATTATTCCTCCGCTCACACGCTTTTCTCTGTTGCTTTCTCATTCTCTCAAACACACAAGATTTTTCTTTACAACTCCCCCATATTTTTTACACTTTGTCACTCTTTGTCCTGTCTACACTCACTTAGTCACACAGCTGAGGTTGGTCTTTCCTCTATCTGAACTTTAATTTGATACCCCTAAACAGTTAGATGTCCCGAGAGAGTGAGAGAATGACAGACAAAGAGAAAGTGAAATTCAGGAAAGAAACTGTGTATTTCTTTCAGCAAGTCCTCGGAGGCCCGTGTAAATCAGACAGCTTCAGAGTTCAGGTCTGTCGGAGGGCTTTGGGTTATGTCATAATACACGAATTTGCCCGAATACAACTGCAGCCAAACCAACTCATTAGGGAAGTGTGTATGTGTGTGTGTTTATGTGTGTGGTGTGTGAGTAGGTGGGATTTGAAGAGATCTAATGTTTTTCTGGAAGTTTTGTCATCTCGAAGGCAGAGAGCTTTATATTATTACAGTATCTCATGGAATCCAAATACCTGTAACATTTTCCATCCTGCTAATATTTTCCATGATATTTTCCCACATTGTTCACTTTCTCGTACACGTAATATCTTTTTAATTATCCGGCGATTGGTGCTTGCGCAATAGTTAGTTCAGATAGGACAAATCACTGTGTTTGAAGGCTGATTCTTGTTTAAAGTGGTTTTAGGTGAAAATGATGATGGACATCGCATGTCCCACTTTTCTTGATGGCGTTGAAAGATTAATTCATTCATTAAGGATCCAGCCATTATAGTCCACATATACCTTGGCAAACAGGTGAAGCAAAAGAAACCCGAATCAATGTCCTAGCTTCTCAGAGTGATATGCTTTTCTCCGTCATTGAATGAGTAACTGCTGCCATAAGCTATAGTAATTGTATGCAAACGTCTTTTTTAATACACCTTTATTCATGAAACTTGTGTTAAATATTGTGTATAAGTAGCCTTACTTATTGAAAAAGCTTTCATCGTTGTTCAGAATATCTTCTTGTTTGTTCCACAGAAGAAAGACAGTAAATAACAATTTTTTTTCTTAGTAAAGCAGAGATCTCAACCTCCGTTGGGGTCATTTAAGGTTGAACTGAATGAGTTCGTAGTTTTGTAGACTTTCTCACCCCTGCACATTCACTGACTATGATGCTGGCAGTGTTGGTTGATGATTGGCTGACTGCACTTTAAGCTGGGATGGAGGTATGACCTTCTTTGCCCTCTCTCGTAAATTGTCTTTCTCTAGTGTCAGTCATCTGTTCTCCAAACTTGCTGGCCTCTTTGACCCCCTTAACCTCCTCTGGGGTCCTGTGTAGCAAAGGCTAAACTGTCGGCTGGTGTCCAAGTGCTCCCCTAGAGCTTTACCTTTTTAAAGATAATTTATTTTGATTTAGCAAGTTTAGCAGGTCTTGAGCAGTCAAGTTTTGGCTTTGAGGGTGTTCCAGTGCTTGTCTTATTAATCCCTTGCAATAAAAAAGAGGAAAAAAAGAAGAAAAAAAGGCAACATTTCGGCCCATAACAAGGGTACTGTTCACTTCTCCTGTCCTCTTTTGTAAATGAAAAATTTACTACTATGGCTTTGAACTCCAAACCAAACAGTAAATCTTACCCGCTAGAACTGAGCAGGAGTGCGCTATGGGTAAGTGGAGAAATAGTTCTCATTAGAAACAGCTTGTTAGTTCATGTTTCTTGTTACCAAATAGTTGTTGAATACTCAGAAGGCAGCATTATTGGTTCCCTACTGATTGGCACCAATTTTTTTATTCTAAGCTCCAAATGTATATTCGTTTCAGATTCATGGATATGGCAAGTTTTTTGTCAAGCGAAATAAACTGCACTTTTAGGGGTCCCTTTAAGTGTACAGCTCCAGTGACACGCTGAAAGTACAACTCTTGCACAAACTAACAGAGATGGATTTTCACAAAATTTTCATGTTGTATGACTTTTTGGTTCGGTAGCAAAATATTTTAATGACCCATTGATGCCTGGTATTTATCATATCCACATACTTTGGGAAATTAATATTCCCAATATTCTCACTCGCTTTTCTTCTCTTTCGCTGTTGTGCATTTCTTGGCTTGGAAAGAGCTGAGCAGTGAATACTTGACATGTGCTGTTACCAGACAAATAAAAAATGAACAAACCAAAAGAATAATGAAAATATTTCTTGTTAGCGTAATGGGAAATGTTAGCCTGGCGCTTTGACCTGCTCTGGTGGTGCTGGGGCAGCACATTTCCAGCACGCACAATGCGAAGACGGTTCACTCAACACAGTCCTAGAAACTTTACAAGACTACGTCTTTTTATCTCTCCCTCCCTTCTTCCTCAAGCATCGTCCATCCTGACCGATGTCGCTTAGTGACTTTAAAGGCCTCCTTGTTTTGCGACTCTCCGATGAAGGGTTGATACTGGAAATCGTCTCCCCGCCAGTTTAATCTGTTGGCCGATCCACGAGGCGTCTGGACACGGTTTTTATGGCCTGTGAGGGAGCAAAGGCTCGTGTGGTCCGATCGGACTGGAACACGAACCTGCCTGCGACCCTCATGCATGCACATCCAGTAAAAGCATTCAGCCATCACTGCCAGTTCTCTCAGGTAGAGGAAGGATGATATCACTCTGTTGGCCTTCCACAGCAGCACCCTTTTTGAGTTTTACCTGACCACCACCATTGCAGAGAGCATCGGGCCCCTGAACATTGCTTCTACAGTGCACAAACTCCGTAAGCCCTTCATTCAATGCTAGCATCTTGAATCTTCCAGTTGGAAGCCCAAAACCCCATGGATGAGCGCCAGCATCCTGTGAGAGGTAGCAGACGGAGCACTCGCGAGCCGTTTTACTCTCCTCTCTAATTTCCTAGAAGAGAACGGAGTCAGGGGAAGTGCAAGCTGAAGCCACTGTCAGGACTGGCAGTGTTTGGGCATGCTCCAGCTAGAACAACTTGTGGTTTTTCTGCTTGCATGAAGTG
The DNA here is from genome assembly GCA_004124795.1 of Poropuntius huangchuchieni. Taxonomy (NCBI): domain Eukaryota; kingdom Metazoa; phylum Chordata; class Actinopteri; order Cypriniformes; family Cyprinidae; genus Poropuntius; species Poropuntius huangchuchieni. The sequence goes on along the minus strand of SCHK01393306.1, from coordinate 921 downwards.
GAGTGATTCCACATTCTGGTGGGTAAGCATAATGACATGCTGACCGGGGAAAAAGTGAGGATGGACGATGCTTGAGGAGGGAGGGAGAGAGAGAATCAAGAGATGGATGCTAAAGAGAACATTAAGGACAGAACAGACAAATAGGGTCAAAGTCAGGGCATACCGCTGAAACAAAGAAAGACGGTACAAATTAAGGTTAGTGATGCTATGAAAAAGAAACGGCAGACAAAATACAAGACAAAGTCATGAATAAAACTCGTCCTGAGTCATAGTTACACTGTTAAACAGCTGCCGCTGATACTCATGTTGATGACTCAAAATGTACTTGGGTTTATCCAATAGTACAATGTAAAAGACACCAACGGGGGAGAGGAGTAGAATTGAACTCTGATTCAGATCAAGCAAAATGGGTTTAGTCTGAAAAGTGAAAGATGTTATATGTGTAACTTGTGTGTAAATCAGCAGGAGAGACACTGTTTAAAAGGCCAGCATCCCTGATCATACAGTACGTTGTGTTTTGGATGCTGGATCCCCAGAATGGTATGCTAAGTATGTCAGAAAATTAATGAAAAGTAACAGAGAATTAGGGCTGCAAAACGAATGAATAATGAATCAATTTCAAAATAAAATTTTACACTGGTGGTCAAAATAATTAGAACACTAATATTTTCTCTAGCTATAAAATGGTTATTTACAGTTATTTATATCTTTTGCTGTAGTGTGTCAGTAGGAAATATCAGTTTACATTTCCAAACATTCATTTTGCCATTAATTGTAGTAATCCAGTGAGATTTTTGTTTGCACAAGGGGTCATGATTAATCATTATTAATCGTTTTGCAGCCCTACAGAGAATAGTTATCAAAGTATGACCTGGTGACCTTGGGTGACCTTGATGGTATTACTACAGAAGGTAACACAAC
>SCHK01393202.1:2198-18542 GCA_004124795.1 Poropuntius huangchuchieni | reverse complement strand
GAAGGGGGTGACCGAATACTTTTGGCAATATAGTGTATACATATTTGATATGTTGAAGACATAGATACTGATAGACAGATACTGATTGTTTTTACTGCTACTTTGAAACTGTACCTCACGAAGCTATGTCTATGCTAATTCGAAGTGATAAAAGGGTTAGCTACACTACAAGCTACAAACAAAAATTAGGCTAACTAACTGCATTTAAGTGTATTTGATTTAAAAAAAAAAAGAAGAGGATCATTAAGGATGAACGATTAACTTTACAGCACTTGATAACAGACAGAAAAAGAGTGTTAACGTGAAAGCATTTGACCATACCCTCAGCTCTGATATTATTAAAACACGTCAGCTAAAAATTATGTTAGTTAATTGCTTCCCAACACTAATTAAATTAACGCTAGGCTATGTGGTTGCAGTGTATCAATTAAAGACTGGGTTTTATAACAAAGCTGTTCTTTTATCCTCTGACTGTAAAATACTGGTTCTTTTGTTTAATTTTTAATAACAATTATTATTATTACTTATTGGTACTCTAGCCAATTTTTCTGGACAACTAAAATTAATTTAGAGGCCCAGGGTACCAGCTGTGTGGGTCATAAAATCAATTGTTTTCTGTTGGTGTTTAGTAGCAGCACATTTCATTATAACAGACCCAAGGGCTCATTTTCTCTGCACAAGGCTCATGACAACTTATTAAATCCAATGTATGATGAAAATAAAAGATCAAAGGAAGGTTCTTTTAACATGAAGATATCTAGTTAAGGATCCCAGTGTTTCCAGTCCTTTAGAACTTAAGGAATTCAGACTTCGATCATTATTAGGGCCCGAGCACCGAGGTGCGAGGACCCTCTTGGAATTGCTCCGTTTCTTATTGCTTTTGCATTTGGATACATTCGGTCTCACAGCAACGTGTTTTGTGATGAGAAATGCATGCGAAAATGTCCACGATGCAGATAAAATGAATGTAAGAGGTTGGTAGCCTAGTGTCAGTGCGTGAGGGCTCAAACTCGCATATGCTGATGTGTTATTTTACCATTTCTTGTTTAATACAGGTCAGACTGACTTCACAGGTCCTACGGGAGACAAGTACATCTTTTCTTTGCACACAACACCTCATTAAAAGCATGTCTTACTCACCTGATAAATCAGGCGTCTGCTGTCTGTGACAGAAAAAGGGCCTACTAGAGAGTGTTATTTTTTACAGACATGAATTTTTAAACTTGTTGATATTTCAGCACCTGTTGTATTGGAACATGCTTAATTGGTTATGTGTCAAGATGCTGATGGGTTTTTTTTTAAAGATAAAAATTATTTTCATTCTGCACATGTATTTTTGTGTGTTTTAAATTTGTGTGTTTTTTGTTTTGTTTTTTGTGTGTGTGTGTGTGTGTAAATCAGCAGCAAAAAATTGTTATGTTGATTCCAAAACCATTTCTTATCCAGTCTATCTATCTCTTTTACAGCGCACAGATATTGTTGCAAATTCAAAACAAGATGATTTTAAAATGTATGTTCAACCCTCCAAAGCTCTGAAAGGTGATGCCTTTGAAGGGAATATGACATTAGGATGATCACTTTTCCATGCCCTCGCGTTCTCACCTTCATTCAATGTGCTGTCTGCATTGTGGCAGCTTTTAAATTTACGACTGTCCTACATTATATGCTTACACAGAGGGTCCAGTATATTGGCAGTACTGCATATATATAGATAAGACATGATTATTAGCAGTACAAAACATTAAGGCAATACTGAACATGTCACTATTTCACAACACTACTTCATTAGTCACATTAGGATATCAAGTGGCTTGTACAATGCAGCACCAATCTCAGTGCAGCATCTTCAAATCTCAAAATATCTTCATTAGTATATTTGTGATTATTTATGCAACACCAGTTAAACAACTCACAGTGCATAAGACCTCAATAATAACAGATAATAAATAATTTGAACATTACACAATGGTGCCATGAGCACTCCAGTATCATCTGGCCTGTTTAGCTGTAAATGTCATTTTTAGCTACAAATGTGATGCTGTCACCTTCATCGGCATTCAAGGTCATCAGAATTGCATGAATGTCGACCATTTGTGTCCAATACAATCCAGCCTTCCCCTTTTGAAATGGCAGAACAGTGTCTCGTCTAATCATAGGAGAAGGATGTACTGAAGTAATCTGTGAGATTACTGTTTGCCGCTTTCTCCTATAGAGGTGTCTGTTTTTCAAAGATAGTTGTAGGGGAGGATCTCATCATTAAATCATGTTGTCAAGGCGACAAGTTTGTGTGGAGCATGGCTTTGAGGAGAGTGTGTCAGAACACAGGCGTATTCCTGTCACGATTTCATCACTATTTCTGTGTAACCTTGGCAACCCAAACTCCCCAAAAACCGCAACACTACAACCAGATAAATACATATTACAACACTCACTCAAGCTGCTTTGTCAGAATAATTCATAGCATCAGAAGAGTTGTACCCTGTAAGCATTTCTAATGATGCATGAAGCGCTGAGCAGCATATCTGGCAACCCCATCAGTTAAAACATAAAATCACTGTGTTATTTTGCAGGAGTATACATGAAATATAGATTTAAAAAGTGCATGTTGTTTATTATGCTTCACATTTTTATGTTTTGCTTCACAGTTGTTGGTCTTGCTTAGTTGCCTGCAACACGCACTGCAGTGGCCAGTATCAACATTCACATGCTGGGCTGTTTCTTTCTCTGCTTCCAGTGGTCAAGAGCAATAAAGGCATATGCAGTCCCGCACTGTGCTCCTGAGTTGATGTTGTTAGCATTATCACACTTGATCAATAACTATTAATGAAGGAAACCATGGCTGATTCAAGATGTGGCTCTTGCTCTGCGTTGCCATGGAAACCAGAGCTGCAGCGCTGCAGGCTCAAATTGGGAGTTGGAAGAAAAAGACGGGAAAGAGAGAAAAAAGAGATAGAGAAGGAGGGGGTATTTCAGCTGGAACGGGGGAGAAAGGTAGTCCCTATAGTCTGAACCACAAACGCAGGTAGCCTATTTTATGATCCTTTTACGACTTCACTTACAAGCAAAACATCTAAGATTATAAATAAACGTATTTGATTTGGGTAATAAATCATTTTTTTGTCTTAAGTCTTTTGGAGGCGTTCGTGTACTCCCCGCACATCATTGTCTGCTGTTGTTTCAAATTATGCTATATGCGTACATTCCTGACGATTCATTTCAATGGTCACAGCGCCCTCTGTAAATGTGCACTTCCGCTCCAAACCTGTAGACGGCGACGTTGAGTCACGCGTGTCACTAGAGTACACGAGGAAACCACTTCATATGCAACACATCAATGAACAAACCTGCTCATTCAGCAACAGTTCAGTGATTTAAAACGTGGATCGATGCTACTGTAAATATTAATGAGGCACTTTTTAAATTAAGTTTTAGACATAGAATGCTTGCTTAGAGACTCGCGAGTGTCATGACAATCAGTTTCTTGCATTGCCAATAAATCTGTGATGGTTAAATATTGACAGGATGTTAACGATGGCAAATCCATGTAACATTTCTGCTGACCTGGAAAAGTACTTTGTGAAGGAGGTAAGCTTTGAGATTTGTCATTTTTATTTTTGAATGAACGCATATTATTGTTTTTAATTACATGTTTTATATTTAGGCTCCTTCAACTATTTATTATGTTCCAAATTTTATTACGGAGGCTGAGGAGGAGTATCTGTTGCAGCAGGTAGGACTTTTAAATGGTCCGGTTTGCCTGTAATGCTACATACATACATAACAAGTCAGCAGTGCTTTATACACTGGCCTGTATCTCTTTTCTAAGGTATACAGAGCTCCCAAGCCCAAGTGGACACAGTTGTCAGGGAGGAGGCTACAGAACTGGGGTCAGTAACAGGCTATATTTGACATAAGCAATTAATCAGTGCAAATACTTACTTAACCATGTGAAGTTTGATATAGTCAGATTTATTTTCTTTTTCCAATAGAACAGTTTACTGTTGAACATTTAGTTCAGTGATAATGATAATAATAAAGTTTTAAAGGGCTAGTTCACTGATTGATTACTCACCCTCATGTCTTCCCAAACCTGTATACAAGACCTTCGTTTATCTTTGGAACACAAATTAAGATATTTTGGATGAAATCTGAGAGCTTTCTGACCCTACATAGACAGCAACGGATCTCACACATTCAAGGCCCAGAAACGTAGAAAGTACTTCGTTAAAATTGTCCATGTGACATTAGTGGTTCAACCTTAATTTCATGAAGCTACAAGAATACTTTTTGTGCGCAAAAAACAAACAAAAACAACACGAAAAAAAAAAGACTTTATTCAACAATTTCTCTTCCATGTCAGTCTTCGATGCACGTTAACAAGAGTATCACAACACATGCATGTGCATTCATCTGCTTGCAAATAAGGCGCAGCACATCCAGGTTCTATGTCAGAACAGCAGTTCCTGTTTCAGCAGCAACACACACATGTATCGTGGTACTCTTGTGAACGTGTGTCGTGTCACTACTACTTTTCTGGGCCTTGAAAATGGTAGTTGCGTTGCTGTCTATCCAGAGTCAGAAAACTCTCAGATTTCATTGAAAATATCTTAACTTGTGTTCTGAAGATAAATGAAGGTCTTACGGGTTTGAAACAACATGAGGGTGAGTAATTAATGACATAATTTTCATTTTTTGAGTGAACTATCTCTTTAATGTTTTGTATCATATTTAATGTGTCAGGCTGTTATGGCCCATACAGTACCTAAAAAAAAGTTTATTTAGAGGCTCAAACAGAGTAAAAGTCGTAATATATCTTTGTAAGATGACTTATAAATGTTCATTTTAGAATACTACGAGCAATATGCTACTTAATAAAAATGATCAAAGACTTCTCAGCAAAAAGACATGTGTACCATAAGCTGAAGGTGGACATTTTTAGAACTATGCTAAAGGGCTTTTTACTTCTTCTACAAAGGTTTGATCATGTTGCTAATCTACCAAATATGATACAGTATGCTTTATAGGAATAATCCCTACTGTCTGATATACTTTATCTTTTTCTGTTTGATGGCATTAAAAATGTTTGTCTGTTTATGTCTACTGGAAATATTTCTTCACAAATTATTTGTTAGAAGCTGTGGCCTGTGTTCTTGTAGCTCTTTAATTCTTTACATAGATTCACTACCTCTCACTTTAACAAGAGTTCAGTGTAAGTAGCTGTGCTGAAGGGGATATTTAAAAAAACAAAAACATTGATTTGTTTATTTATATATTTTTCCCAGGTGGATTGCCAAATCCCAAAGGAATGCTTGCTGAGAAACTCCCTGATTGGCTTCTAAAGTACACAGAGAAAATATCGGCTCTTGGAGCTTTTGCTGGAAAGACAGCTAATCATGTGCTTGTAAATGAATACAAGCCTGGGGAGGGAATTATGGTAAAAAAAAAGAGAGCGCATTACTATTTAATTTCCTGTAGTTATAATTTCAACACACCTATTTTTATTTGAAACTTCTTTAACCTTCTTTCCCCCTTTCTCAGCCTCATGAGGATGGACCACTGTATCACCCCACAGTAACAACTATCAGTCTGGGTTCTCATACGCTTCTGGATTTCTACAAGCCTGTCTGTCAGACTCAGGTAGCAGCGGACAAACTCAGGTTAAACAATCGAACTATCAATCACAAACGCACCAGTCTCCTAACGTACTCCTCTTCTCCCTGCAGTCTGAAATTCCTCAAACAGAAGAAAGGCGCTACATACTATCACTGTTGGTACAACGAAGAAGTCTGCTGATTCTCCAGGATGACATGTACAAGCTTTATCTGCATGGTATTCAGGGAGTTTATGAGGATCTTTTGTCAGAGCATGTGGTGAATCTCTCATCAACAGAGGCTCTGGTGGGGGACACACTGCCCCGTAGCACCAGAGTATCTCTTACCATTCGCCACGTTCCCAAAGTCATCCGTGCCAATTTGTTGCTTGGCAAGAAGTAACACATTCATAGACTTGCCTGAACTTTGAACCAGACAAACAGGTCATACATGTTTACACCCTCAAAGCAAATTGTGGAAATGCAATAAACAAAGTGACTGCAATATATTATTGTATATGCAAAGCATTAGTGTCTGTAAAGATATCTTACTATAGATACCTTTGGATGGCATGTATGCGACAGCCTTGGAAATATTTGTCTTCTTTAAGCATTAAGGTCCCCAGGGTTGTCTAATCAAATACAAACAGACCTACATTGACCATTTTTAGTGAAAAGATAATAAATGGGTGTTGTGCAACGTTAATAAATTGCTTTATTTATGGACTGTTGTAGTATTTTTTACACATTTGTATAATCCTGTACCATCCTGACAAGCAAACTAGAACTCGTCGCTCAGGTGTTAAGTCTTCCCCTCCTAAAATTCTCGGAAATATGGGCAGGTCTTATTCTACTCTGTTAGCGTATCGTTCTTATGGGGGATGGTGGTGGTTTCACTCTGGCTTTACGCCGTTTGCGTAACTTATTTTGGAATCCGCGTATCCTGTCAGATGCGCACTGCGCTGCCGTGTGACAGACGACAGTTTACATTACCTTCGGCTGCTAACTGGTGAGTTTAATCTTTATGCGCCCTTAACAGCTAAATATAAATATATTTACACGTGTAGTAGCAAAAACATTGTCCGGTAAATTCATGTAAGGTACGATTTTTTTCCTTGTATAGTGCGGAGTCATGACGGGTAGCTGGTTTAGCGTGTTAGCATGTTTTACTTTCATCCAAATTTAGTTGAGCATCTAATAATACGTTCATGCTTGATTACCCAGATTATTACTTAAATGCCAACCGTTTTTAAGAGGACGTACAAATGCTGTTATCTGGAGAAGATTTCTGCTGACAAAACTAAGCGTCAGTAAGATAATTAACGTTACGCCGGATAGTTCGTATTTAAAGCGATCTGAAAAGTTGAAAACGCCCCTGAACTACCACTACACCCTCAAGCTGTTGCAAACGGTTATCTAAGAGTATTTTAGTGCTGGTTTATACGTGCTTCGCTTTGAAACTAAATTAATTTTTTTTCTTCTTGCGGTTTAATTAGTGTGGGTGGTGGATGGATGGGGGACATATTTGTAGTAGGTGTGTCCGCATTGAGTCAACACTGAGATGATTGACAGTCGCAACCCCCAGTGTGTACATTTTTGTATTAAACCTTTCAACAAACGTGACATTTTAATCTCGATTGTGTTGCTATTAATAATTGTATTCTTTGATTTACGGTTGGTTTGGTGCAGATAGTGACAATGTAGTATATATACATACATAGATACACACCCATATACAGAGATCAAAATTAGTGAACAATCTATAAATCCTTGATTTCTCTGAAATATTGTTAATCTTCATCACGCAAAATCCCCACTCTGTGTGTGTGTTGTATAGCCTAACAGTTCTATCTCTCTTCTTCCTTTTAGGAAGTGACTGAACCGTTTGTGCCACAAGATGTTTCTAGCCAAGAAACTTATTGGAGGCATTATTGATGTGGTCAGGTGAGGCAGTATTTCACTACACTCTTTCTCTTTCTTCTTAAGTGCATAAGCCAGTTTATATTATACTGCCATTTTAATTCATAAGAGTACTTTGTGGGATTGTAGTTAATTCCTTCTTAAAATATATTAAGGAAACAGTCTTGTAACTTTGTTTTTGTTTAGTTTTTTGTTTCAAATCAAAGGTTGTACAGTTGTAATTAATCACAGAGCTTGTTGGTTTTGGTTATGGTTTACAAACTCTGTGTTGAAGAACTGATTAAAAACCCTTTAATCCCTAGAAAATGAATGGAAATCAAGACCAAAGTGAATGTTCACTGTTGCATTGAGCCCCATTTCAGATGCAGTTCATAGAATAACTTTTTCTTGTGATTGTGTGTTTCTCTTTGGGACTCATAATTCAAGGAATATGTTCATGCACAGCTTCAAGGAGAAACATCTACGTGTAAAGACTATTCTGTCAACGCTCTCTTGTTTTCTAATAATTTAAGTATAAAGCATCAGAGTGTCGGGACTGCTGTTGTTAGTGGTCGACCGATATTGTTTTTTTGACAGCCGATGCAGATATCTTAGAGAGCAGGGTGGCCAATGGCCGACATATATCTGATATTTGTATATGTATGTATATACACACACACAAATATATATATTGAGATATATTATTATTATTATTTTTTTAAATCCCAAATATTGGCAGATATATTGACCTTGTCAACCACTAGCTTGTTAATACTAAACCAGAGCATACTTACAAAGCTGTGACTTTTTGTGTATGTGAAGTTGATATGAAAGCATAACTATTTCTTCTTATCTTGTTTCCACAGCAATATCGACCCTGGCCAGTTTGTGCCTTCAGAGCCTGTGAGTAACAGGAGCTATCACTGCAGTGTTATGCATAAGTGTGTCGGAATGCTTGTTGTCAGTCGTCTCTGACCTGTTTAAAAAAAGAGCCAATGGAATTAATATAATATGCATAAATGTATTTGAATTCCTTCATTTCTTTGAATTCTTTGCAAAGTGAATAATTAAGGGAAAGAAATATATGGGGCCACAGCTGTGGCACTAAGTAATAATTTGGGCTATTTATTTACTCAGTTGAAACTTTTATCAATAAAAAATTGATCAATTGAAATATCAATAAATTCATAATTGAAAAATCAATTAAACCAATCAATTAATTATCAGCATGTAAATATGTAATAAAATAATCAATTAAAAAATCTATTGAATCTATAATTGAAAATACAGATTAATATTATTATTAGATATACAAGTTTAGCAATTACTGATATAAAAATGATTAAACAATGAAATTGGTGATAAACCAATAATAGGGCATAATGTTTGTATATCAAATTAAATATAAATCTGTGGTTAAGAAAAACTGTTTATGCACATGCTAATAGCTCAGTCTCTGTTGATTTGTTATTAGCCGAATTATTAATTTCTTAAAAGATTATGGAGTGTCACATATTTGACCCTTATAGTGATATAGCTGTATGTTCTTGCTAAAAATTGGGCAAGAGAAACACCATGTAGAGTTATCTAATTGAATGCCTTTTTGATGTTTCAGTAAATAAAGCAAACAGCTAAACATTCATGAAAGTAATGTCTGTATCTTAAGGATGCTGTAGATTAAAGCACATTCTGTCCATTATGTCAGCTAGAGAGTCACTGGATTGCTTAGTCAAAATATGACCGATCGAGAGTTCTTGCAACATTAAGAATATTTGCATTAGGGTTGTGCTTATAAAGTCAGTGGATTTTTTTTTTTCATGTGTGGAGAGAAAATGATGTGCATTTGAGATGCTGATATTATTGCCATCCCTCCCCAGCCCCCACCCCGCAGACCGCTGGCTTATGCAGAGGCCAATGAGTCTGAAGAAGAGAAGCAGTTCCGCAGAGTGTTCCAGCAGCTCGCTGGAGACGTTAGTATTAGACAAACAAATATTCATATATACACTAATACGTACATTAAACACTGGCTATCGTAAACATTTTCTTTGGTTTCAGGACATGGAAGTAAGCCCCAATGAACTGATGAATATCCTCAACAAAATCATTTCCAAACGTAAGTGGTATATGTGTGTATGTGTGTGCATGAGCCTGATGTCTGCTGCTATATGATGCTGATTCTCTCTGCCCTTCGTGTTATTGCAGATGGTGATCTGAAGACAGATGGCTTTACCATTGAGTCTTGTAGAAGTATGGTGGCTGTCATGGATGTATCCTGCCTCATTTGATCTAATCACTTGTTCTAATACAAACCAACAAAGATGGAGTATTTTTTCACAGTGATTTTAGTATAAAAGCTATTACAACAATTCCGGTGAATACTGATAAGGCGACAAATATAGTCATGATAGATAACCTGTAAATGGCTGTATAATTTAAAATAAAACATAAAATCAGTCATTTTAGATCTGGGGTGTCTAAAGGGCCAGCGTCCTGCAGAAGACTACCTGGAAGTTTAGTTTTAGGCAACACAACATTATAATGTACTGTATGAAAGATAGATATTAAGTGACATTAAATGTAATTTAAATTACCCAATGAATATCCAATATGGAACAAAATGCATTAGTCTTTGAGGCTGATATTGAGATTGTTTGATGGTGTTTGATCTTGACGCTGTGCTCCAGAGTGACAGTACAGGTAAACTGGGCTTCCATGAGTTTAAACACCTCTGGAACAATATCAAAAAATGGCAGGTGAGTAGAAGATGTAACACCAAAGCTGGAAGATTGCCTTTGTGTGATTTTCAAATAGACTTTTGATTTATTAAGCTGTGTATTTGTTAGGTGCTGTGTTTTGGTCTATTCATATTGCTGATTGAAGAGTTACATGTTTTGCTATGACTGTACAAGAGAAACTCTGTATTAGGACTAAATAGATTAATGACTAAAACGGTGAGACATCAGGATAACCCAGTTAACATAAGCTGTCTGTTTTATAGGGAGTTTATAAGAGTTATGACAGGGATCGCTCAGGAACTATTGGAGCAGATGAGCTTCCAGCTGCCTTCAGAGCTGCAGGTAAACACCCATTGTGCATCACATTATCACCATCTGTACTGGCGACATTAATAAATCTCAGTTAATGCGTTCTTTAGGGGATCAGTGTGTATATTTAGGACATAAAGATCTTAATAAGATAGCAGGAGAATTGATTGGTGAAAATAAGATCTTTGACAATATTAGTCCTATGTGGGAAATGGGCTCTGAACAATGCTGGTAATTCACCGCTGACAAGATGGACTTTAATGTAACTTACCTGTCTATGCTGTAAAAAATGATGCCTTATGACTAGAAAAAAACACAGAAAGAGCTGTGGTGTAATCTTTTTTTGTGGTGTAAACACCCATATTGCACAACCATACAAAAGAGTAGTCCTGGAACTCTCAAAAGTCTGCAGACTTTAGCTGAAATATAAACCAGGAGATCTGGGCATAAGTAACATGGAGAAAGAATATGCAATATTCATTTAAATATGCTATGACATTGTAATAATAGAAAGCAGGTTGACAGTTAATTATATGTGCATTGTGGTGATCACATTTGAACTTTATGTTCATCCTCTAAATCATTTTCTGTCTCTTGTAACTCTGACAGGTTTCCCTTTGAACGATCAGCTCTTTCAGATGATTATTCGCCGGTATAGCGATGAGAGTGGGAACATGGACTTTGACAATTACATTGGTTGCCTTGTGAGACTTGATGCCATGTGCCGTAAGTTGACTCTAGAAAGTTTTAATAAAGGGAAAAAAAAATGTTGTTTGTAGTTTAAGCAGAGTGAATTAGTTTCTTTCTTGAGTACCATAAAGTAGAGTGAGGAAAGAAAATGACGAGGAAATAAAGGAGTAACAGGATAACGAAATGTATACGCTGACTTCTGTCTTGTTTTCTTTAATCTAAAAGATGGCTATTATTTAATAAAATGACAGCTACAGTGTTAACTTACTGTAATGTTTACTCTTATGATATGCAGGAACTTAATATAAGTTTTGTGCCCTTTAGTCAGTGTCTGCTTTGAAGCCATGTGCTAGTGTACAGCTGGAGTTGGATGATGACTCAGCTTGCACACACAAGCACTACAAGTGTTTGTCCAATAAAATGCTTTCTAAAATGAGAATTCCCCTCCCCCAATGCCACATGTCTCTGACTAGCAAAAGACCCTTTTGACAAAACTGTGATGACGCCCTTAATGGTCATCAGCATCGTAAATCCTTGAATGTTTTTTTTTATTTTTATTTTTTTTCTAAATGTATGTACATTTATAACTATAATTTGTATTATCAGCGTCTATGGGAGAGACAGTAAATTTGACATAATTCTCTCTTCTGACTGCCGTTATCAGTCTCTCTCAATTTTCTTTACTTTTATTGAAAGTCATGAAAACTATCGTGGAGTGTGGAGTTTTTTTTTTTTTTTTTTTTTGCTTTTTGAGCAAATGGGAATGCAAAAAATATACTCTCCCATTCACTGCTCTTCACGTTACCCAACTATGACGGCTTCCGCTGCTGAGAAATCCGGAAATGTAAAAAAGATCCATAGCAAGTATCAGAACTCTCTGATGTAACCTAAAGGCTATTGGAAAATATCAAAACAAAAAAGAAAACCTTGTTTCTTAATTCATTTTCATGTATTTTTAAGGGCAGCTATTGAGGAATTGAGTGTATTTTGCTAAATTTACTCAATTCAATTACTTCTTGCTCCCCCTGCAGGCTTTGGGAAATTTCACCTATTTTGTTAATTCTTTGAGTATGTATATTAAAGAGATCAAATTTATGAACTCTAAAAATCCAGTAATTTTGGAATTAGATGTTTTTCAGCACAGTTTTATTAAATTGTTGTTTTAGTCTCTTTGGATCTTAAAGTTAAAATGTGTTTGCGTAGTCTAAACTATTTTTAAAAGCTTAGGAAAAAATGTGGTTTTAAGCCTCTTAGCTATGTGTCAGTACAGAAAAAATTCAATTATTCTTTAATTAATGAAGCATTAAAACATATTGACTCCTGTCATATGTTGACACCAGGTGCCTTCAAGACTCTTGACAAAGACAACGATGGCACAATCAAGGTCAATGTTCAGGAGGTAAGAAAACATTGACATTCACTTAAAATTAGTATCAAATTTACTGAGGATAAAATGTTCTGTAATATGGAATTATGAAATAAAAATCTGTCTCTTCACAGTGGCTGCAGCTGACAATGTACTCTTGAGCGATGTGAAGGCCTGCAATCAGTTCAGATCGAAACAATCAGTTTAATGCTTATATGCAATAATGACTTTATGCTTTACACTGCTCTCTCTCTCTTGTTTCTCACACAGTATATAGCACTAATTCCAGAGAAACACCAGCATGGAGCTGGTCAACCACTGGGGTTATGTGGGTCACTTCACTATGCCATTTTTTCTCTATAAGTTTTATTTTTACCATTTTTTTTAAGTGCGTTTAGCCCATCAGTAGTATTTTTCAACAGAAAACTAACCAAAGAAAGAAAATGACAATAAATGTAACAGAAAATTAACAAATATGCTCTAATGAAGAGTCCAGGTGCAGTCACATATATGCAAAACTGTATTACGTATTCATGTCAGTTGGTGCCATTTGTGCATGAAGCCAATGGGGGATAGAAGGGATTAAAAATGCCACGAATTCATCATCAAAATCTGGTGTCAAATGCAATTTTATATTAAATAAAAAGTATAAAGTGATAAACTTGTCTGTGTTTTTTCATCAGTTTGATTATTGATTAATTTGATGATCAATAATGTGTTTTGTTGCAGTAAAAGTTTGTCAGTGTCGCTATATATTATATATCCGGCATGCAATTACTTCCAATAGCTATAAATAAAATCTAAATATATTTATAAGAACGCGATTTTTTAGCTAATGGACTATTGCCGTCAGTTTTAGCTAAAGCGTGTGTGCTGAACCTGTCGGGGTTAGTGAGCACCAGCGCCACTGATACAGGAGCGGTCAGACCTGGTAACTACACCCACCCTTCTACGCCACGGAGAACAGGCGAGCAAGTGCGCAGGCGCAGCGCATACGCTGCTTTCTACGAAGTTTCTGGATATCTGGGCGCAACGCAAAATATTGATTACATTTGACCACTCTGAGGTATTTATGCCACGCATTTGCAGTATTAAAGTACTTTTATATGCATACGGCGTTTCATGAGTTTACAAACTGACCGATAAAGTGACTGTGATACCACATATCATGTAAAATAGCTAGCTAGCTTAAATAGCTAGAAACAGTGATGATGTATGTAATAAGAAAATGAGGGCGAAATCTGCTTCCGCATCCAGGCGTTTTGTTTCGTTATGACAAAAATGATATTCTGTGTAGGAAAACATGAATTACGTCTACTCGACAACAGTTGTGTGCTGCTTGAGCATGTTTGTTGTTGGTTTAATTCAGTTGCTTTACAACGACGGCGCTGCTTCTCGGCACAAAGACGGAACGCGTGATCGTTATGTCGATGTATTTATGTAAATACAGTTTTAGTACACCTTCATTGAAAATATGCGCTCGTGCGTTTACAGTGAGTGAGGGAATGAATGAATAAGACGGTGTTTCAGTTGCTCTTCCTTCCGTCACATTTACCATGTCTTAAGATCACCTTTTAGCTGAAAATCAAGTGAATTGTTGATGTCAATAATTAATGTGATTTTATTTGTACTCACGGTGACGCTGTTGTTCATTGAATGCTCACCCTACAGAGGGAGACGGATCTTTAGTTTAGTTGTACATGATTTATATACTCACTGATTTAATAGACATGTGACAAAACATATCTCAACTTTACATGCCAAGGGTAATATACTTTTAATGGCAACGTTTCCACTTTGACATTAATCAGTATTGATCGCTTGAATGCCTATGTAATAATAATTATAATAACAGCAGTTGTAAATAGATAAATAAAATGAAGGGAAGAACTCTTCCAATATTTTATTTTCCGTAAGTGTTGAGTTTTATAAGTTTGTTTAGATATTTTAAAATAATTGCTAAATATTCGGTGTTATGACCATGTTATGTCAATAATTTCTCACATTTTAAGTAGGCTCTAGAACACAAGTAAATGTTTCTTGCATTTAACCCTGTAAACCCTGACATATGAAATATTAATCTGGGAGAAAAAAATAAAAATATATATGAGTGTATGTATATATGTATATGGGTATATATATATATATATATATATATATATATATATATATATGTACATATATGTTTGTGTGTGTATATATATATATATATATATATTAATGGAATTGTTTATCAAACTTGTAGAAAAAACAAAAAGGAGGAAACACCTCCTTTTATTATTTAAAATCAGCAATTTGGTGCAGATATTGTTATTTATATGGCCTAAAAGGAAGATGAAATTCAAATATTGTACAGTGCAGTTTGTATAACTAATCGAATGGCAGGATTTTTTTTAAAAATGTAATTTCTACAGTGAACACAGACTCCCCCTAGCTGAAGAGAGTGATATTCTGCTGTGAAGATGTCTGTGTCTTCGCTCTACCTCAAACAAGACAACATGGTGCGCTTCAAGAGGAGAAAGGCCCGTTTCTCCTTCAGTGAAGTGCACATCCTGCTGGACGAAGTGCGGAAGCACCGCCACATTGTTGTGGGTGAGTTTTACCTCATTTAGACAAGCAAAACTTGGCTGAGCAAGTTACTAGTCGTAATAAACTAAATGAGTTCACTTAATTCAGCAAACCACCAGTAGTTTTAGCTGTCCCTATAAAACCAATAAATTGTAAATGAAAATGTTCCAATACTTTTGTTTTTGTGTGCATAGGGAAGTTTAACGCCGGCGTTCCCTCTGATGTGAAGCGCAGGAAATGGGCTGATATCACGGCGCGTGTTAATGAGATTGGAGAGTGTGACAGAGAGATCATGGAGGTGATCAAGAAGTGGTCAGACCTTAAATGCGACACGAAACGTAAAGTGGCCGCCCTGAGAACCGGTGCTTCAGTGTCCCTAAGATTGGCACGGTCCAATATTGAACTGTCTCCGATGGAAGTCATCGTGGAATCCATCCTCGAACTGGACAAGAGACCGTGGGAAGCGACACAGCGGTCCAGATCTCGCAGTCACGGTGATGATCAAGAGGCTGTGGGTGAGGATGAGGAAGAGGAAGATGGAGGGTTTATGGGGATGGGGTCAGTCAACAGTTCCCCGAGCAGAGGAACGGATGTGGGAGGAATGCCTGCTACTACAAGTGGATCTGGGGGTGAGATGCAGTATGATAGCTCCAAACCTGGAGGTAAACAAACTCAAAATATTCAAGTTGGATCATATTAAGAATTTTCAACAGATTTAGATTATCCCTGATATTTAATAATGATTTTATACACATCAGTGATCCGTTACCAGGAAAAGTTCACTTCGAAAATTTTCGGTGCACTTTAAGTATTCCTCTGATCTCAATAATGAACCTTCAACCATGTTTTCAAAAGCTACACTACTGTTATAAAGTTTGGGGTTTGTGGGAGTTTTTAAAAAAACAGGTTTCTTACTCTCATCAACACTGTATTTATTCAATCAAAAAAATACAGTGAAACAGTAATATCATGAATTATTACTATTATAACAATTTAAATGAACTGTTTTCTATTTTGAAGGGTTAGTTCACCCAAAAATTTAAATTCTATCATTAATTTCTCACCCTCGTGTTGTTTCAAACCAGTAAGACCTTCATTCATCTTCGAAACATAAATTAAGATATTTTTGATGGAATCTGAGAGCTCTCTGACCCTCCATAGACAGCAAGGATGTTATCATGATCAAC
>SCHK01393178.1:1889-20963 GCA_004124795.1 Poropuntius huangchuchieni | reverse complement strand
AGAAATACAATGCAATATGGCACCTCTTATGGTTCTACAAATCACCATTAAAGATATGGTGCTATATAGCACCAAAAGTGGTTCTCCTATATGATAATGATCCAAGAACCACTTTGATACTTTTGATTTTTTGTTCATTATTCCATTTCTGTTCAATAAATTCCTGTGAAACGTTTCCAATTTATGCCTGAGTTGCTAAACTAGATAGATTGCAAAGAGAACAAGTTTTGCAATCGCAAAAATTGCAATAATGGGAAAATGTGGGGAAGTTCACTGAAAATTATTTAGATTAAACTGCTCGATTCATAAAGATTTATTTTATGATGCCTTTATAACCTAAAGTCTTATGGGTTTGGAACAATAGGAAGGTGAGACAATAATAGGTTCCCTTTATAATTCTCATAAAAATAATGGAAAATTTTCATGTCATAAATTTGGCTTAATCTAGGCTTTGGGAGTTTCATTCATAAGCATTAACATAACTAAACACCATCACTGGTTCCAGTTTTTTGGTTGTTGTTGTTTTTAAATGCCACCGTTCTGAATAAGAACCATTTTTTTTTTCCGATTCTCAACCTTCTTGGAAACATAGAAAACATCACCTAGACTCACCCGCCATACAGTAATGATAATTCAGTTATTTCTGGTTTACAATAATTTGGTGACCTTGGGTCCCTCTTGAGCAGCATGTATTTGTAAAGGCAAACCATGTCTCTTCTCTCAATCCATCTGTTTTTCAGAATATCATATCCCAGCTGCCCTGTATAACATTATGGGGATGTTCAAACACACAAGAGCATCTGAGAGCAGCAAACACCCAGGAATGTGTGAATGCAAAGGATGTGGAAGCCTCGGTCTGAAGAGAGAGAGACCGTAACAGTGAAAGAGCGAGCGGGGATGGAGGCTGCATATAAATGTGGCTTTCTAGAGCTGGGCCTCTCTGGGAATTTGCCACAGCTCTGTGTGAGGAAATGTAGTGACCACAGTATGTGTGTATGAGAGAGAGAGAGTGAGATTTTTTTAAAGGGTGTGATTCTTCTAGAATGCCTGCTAAAAGCAAATGAAGAGCCACTTGTGCTAACAAAGACAGGAGAGCATTGCCTCACAAACAGCCATCTGATGTCTGTCTCACATCAGATGTCTTAAATTAGGCCCATTTAAACCTCCTCAAGCCTGCATTTGGCTTTTAATGCATGGAGCACTGTGTTGAACAGGACATTGATTGGTTGAGGTTTCAGTCAGAGGTCATATCAGTGAAATTGCGTGTCCAAACACTCCTCCCTGGATAAACTCCAGAATCACAGAGGATGGCTGCATTTATCTCAGAGGAATGCAGGATTACCCGTAGCGTGTATCTACCTACAATAAGATAAAGAGACCTTTTTTTTTTTTTTTTTTTAAATACAGGTTGAAGGCATTTGGTTTTATTAATGCTTCTAGGACATCTGCATTTGCCAATAAACTAAATATTCAGCTTAGTTCAGTTCTGTGTCGATTCAGTTTAGTTTAGTAACAGTGTTCATCAGTTATGAAACAAGTCCAATTCAGTTATATGCAATGGTGTCATTATTCAACTCAAGTGATTCAGTTCAACTCAATTCAATAGCAGTGTCGATGTCGCAAAATGAATCAGTTATGAAACAATTCTTATTCAGCTATAAATACAGGTCAAGTTTTGTTCTCATCCAATAGTGAGTATAAAATGATAGCCTAAACTTGCCGAACAGTCATTTTTGGTCCAATTTAGGAACCAAACAGACCCATAAATTAGTTCTTAACCAAGAAAGTCTAAATAATATTTGATAAAAGGTATCTGTTAGCGTGGTCATTTCGATGACAGCTGCTTGGGTGGCCGATTTGAAATCTGCCATCTTTTAGGTTCTTTCTGGTGTTTAGTTCTGCGTTCTGCTTGTTTTGAGGAAATCACAAGCCACAAATACTAACACAGTATTGTCCGTTTCATGCTTTTAAGAGCCCTGTAAAATAACTGTGCACTGGCAACTTGAATATTGTTAATATGTCATTATATTATAAAAGTTGCTTGCAAAAAAATTATTGCAACAGAGTTCTCATCCAAAAAATACTCATTGCAGCCAGATGGTGTAGTTCCAGCATCTACCAGCAGGGGCAAACAGGGCTGTGCTACCCAGCAAAACCTTGATTCTTTTTCTCCAACAGTATTGGGTTCCAAACATTTTAACATTTATTTGAGATTTATGGTCCTCACACAGATTATTAGTGACTCAGCAAGAGAAAAGGAATGGGTTTGATGTGACAACTGCATTATTAATAGCTCACATTTAAAGCTGTGAGATCCGGGATGTTCTGGTACTAAGTGTCTATTGTTCCCTCCTCACATCCCTGAGCTTGTTTGTGTGTGTTCAAAGTCTTAAATTTGAGGTGAAAATGATGATGAATGTCTAACTCAAGGTGCTTTTGTGTTCATGTTAAACGGAGAGAAATGACTTTTATGTGTGTATGAGTGTACATCTGGAGTATTTGGTCAGACTCCATTAACCAATGCTTGGTCTGCAGGTACAATGACAACACCATGAATCAAAGCCCATAAGCCCGAGGACTGTGTGTGTGTGTGTGTGTGTGTGTGTGTGTAAGAGAGATGGCAGTGCTTGTTGAAATATTCCCCCGCTGGCTGATGTAATTACAGTTCACGCAAACCCCCTTTACAGAGAATAGCTGTGATTTCTTACCATTTAACCTATTATTTTATTTCCATTCAAGTGCGCGCCTCTAAAATCCTAAAATACTTACAAAATACAGTACTTGGAAAGCAGCTATGTGGCTGCAAAAAAGGAAAGTATTTATATTGTTAACTGGTCATCCAAATGATATTGACTAATCTCTTTTTTCATAGTTTTTAACAATGTTTCTTTGAAGTTGATGAATTTAGAGATGCAGATTCCCTGAGGTTTTAGCATGCTTGGAACATGTATAATCTCATCCTTAGACCACACTGTCCACATTCACAACCTGTAACTGAAAACTGTGGTTAATATCCAGAATAAGCTGCAGTTTGGTATGGCTATCCAGTGTATTTTGCAAAACAGAAGTATGCTGATCCTGTTTCCCTCTCTCTGTTCCATATTTTCCTGTTTGATCTGTAATGTCCTATCCAACCAAGGCACAAAAAGGCCAAAAATGTAACTTAAAAATGATTAAGCTGTGATTATTGTGACTTCACTGGCTGTTTGGACAAACTTTCCCAACTTTCCACTTTGTTTATCTTAACCATAACTAAAAAAGGCCAAAAATAAAACTGAAAAATGATTAAGTTATGATTATTGTGACTAATCAGCTGTTTGGACAAACTTTCTCAGCTTTCCGCTTTGTTTATCTTAGCCATAACTATACACATGCTGTGGTAAATTCTTGTACCCCGTGTACCAGCCCAGACGTGTCTGACATAAACATTCAAAAGATTGGCTACTACTGAAATTCTAGAGAAGTCTCTCATACGATCTTGGATACCTGATGCTATCAGTGTGTGTGTGTTTAAGCTTATGTCTATGTGGCTGTAGTCTGAGCCAGTGGAGCAGATGTTGGGTGCTCAGCTTACAAATGACTTTGGAGGATTTCCCAATGAGATGTGGAATGGCTCATTCTCTACCGAGATTTCAAAACAAGGGTCTAAAAATAAAGTCTGTGCTAAATCTCTCATCAGTGAAGACATCAGTCGTTTCAGCCCACAGATTCAGCATGCAGAAGGATTGTCAGCATGTGTTGGGGTTCAGTGTTTATTTGCAAAATATTTGCATTTCAGAAAATTTGAATTTGGCATGAAACTTGCTTCACATTTAAAGGAAGAACTCACCCAAATATGAACATTTTTTTTCCATTTACTCACCCTGTAGAGAGTGCAGTCATGACAAGTATGCCATCAGGGATGGCAAATCCCATGGTTCTTGGGTGTCCCATGACTGCATATTATATTTTCATCTGTCTTACATGTATGTGTTGCAGGGGTATCATTCTTTATCATCAAAGAAGGAAAGAAAACATTTTCTGTGCAGTAATATTTTATTTCAACTATACATGCCGTGTTAAAAAAAGTCAACAAAAATATTCTTAAACAATGACTGTAATTATTTACACTTTCACAGTACAGCTTTACAATATCTACACATTAAAATATTCCAGAAAGGAAAAGCTGTATTTCAACTGCCAATGTTTGCACAGTATTAAAAATAAAAGGTAGACCAGTCTGGTTTCTTTGCACGTAGAGTATTGACTGAACAGTAAAGGCTTGAAGTCAGATTGCAGATTTATATTGCAATATACAAGGCAGCTCAACACAGGACAACTTGAACCAGAGCACAGGATCAACTCTCTCTCCTTTAATAAAACTGATCTTTAGCAGGTGATGATGCACCAGCCTCCGCTCAGCTGCTCTAATACAATCAGAACATGTAAACAAACACGAAGCTTTGGGATTGAACAGGCAAGTTTCCCCTCAATATACTGAAATTCCCGAGTAATTTCAAACAAGATGACCTACTATAAAAGCACATCTCGATTTGACCCCATTAAATGTTGTGAAATATTGTGAGCTGAGAGTTTGGTGATATACATTTTAGATTCATAATACATTCATTGCATGGCATCTCATCGTTGCAAATTAGCACCTTCCAGAAATGCATACAAATAAAATGGCAAAGTAATTATTATTTTTTTTTTTTTTCTCATCTCATTTCTATAAAAAAGAAATGTCATCCTGAAGGTCCAGCCATATCATGGTCTCCCCATCCAGGGCCGTAGCCACTGCAAATACTGTGAGGATGCACCTCCCCCCCACTCCAAATTTTCAGATTACTGGTGAATCATTATGGGTTTTGCAATGACTGATTCCTAAAATTTCACCCTTGGGTTGCCTCCCTGCTTATATCCTGCCAAAATTATTTGTCTGATGATAGTGAAATGTCCAAAACCAAACTGCGCTCTCATGACTTTAATAAGGCACACAAATACACTGATCAGGTAATCCTGCCTTGAAAATATCCACACTTAAATAATTGTATATTTACAATAATGCTATCACTGGCACGACTCTGCAAGACACACTGGTAGGTATTGCAGTGATTGTACACTTATAGTGAGTATGCAATTGAGGCCTCTGTTCTTTTAAACAAGCAAAGTGAAGCGTAATCCTCAGATAGGGTCTAGTATGGAGCTGAGGTTGGGTTTTGCCACAGAGTTGAGTAGTGGTTTATATGTAATACTTTGCCCAGGAACCAAAAAGCAAGCTCTCTGAAATGGTGTAAACTGCAAGGAATATTCAAGAATGTAAAAGGAGACAAAAATGGTCTTGAACTTCACAGACCCAACAGCAGTGCTTGCTTGGCATGTAGGAAAGGAGAGAGGTTGATCAATGATCTGCCTTACGTCATAGTTGAAAGTTGACTTTATGGGATTACAGGATTCCCAGTGATTTTCTGGAACTAGAAAAATGACCAAAGATAACATTGTACATTTGACCAGCGTGATCCTGTGCTGAGCCTGTGGGTTTAAAAGCTTGACGCAGCTTGACACACAGAACCGCTGCATGGAATGCCACACTGGAGTCTGTTAAACATTGTCATCGTCTACACTTAGCAGCACAAATGTTGAGGGCACTTTTACCCTGTGAGTTTTAAAATCAGTAGTCCAAGCAGGAGCCCTGGACATTTCTTTTGCACGCAGAAATGATTAATTAATGTCTGGACTTCTGCGTCCAAACACATCTGATGTTAATGCACCATAAATGGGATTTAGTTTTATGACAGCGATGACTCAAGCTTGTTCTCAGTTTACTGAAAAAAAACATGGTCAATGAATGCACACTGGTTACCCCAGAGACTAATCAAACACAGACACGCAACATGTCCCTTTCACTCTGCCTGTCTTCTCGAGAGATATCCAAGCAAGAATATCATATTTTCCAAACAGTCTAACAAATACAGTTCACATTGACGGGGAGAACAGTGCATAGGGGAGCATATGCTGCCCCGATCGCCGTAGCAACTACGCAGCTGCTTTATGCTGTGACCCATGACCTCAGGCGTCCCTGCCGCCTTAAAGATCAGAATCCGTCACCTGCCACTGAAGCGTGACAGGTCAACGTCATTGAGAACTAGCACAACTACCCGAAACAGAAGCTCTGCCATCCGATTCATTTCCCTTCATAGGGAACGGAGACTGGCACGCCATATCTCTGCGGGCCAAACGCTTTTACTCCCACTGTCCATTCATCGAGTAAGGTCCTGCTAAGCATTTCAGTAGCTATACTTGTTCACTGCCCTCATTTGTGCAGTCTGTGGTGCAAAGCCATTGGGTTTGGGGGGCACATCGGGCTTTAACGATGCTGTCCGTTTGATGGACGTTCGTGGTAAAGATCCATGACCACTGTAGCTGCTCTGCCGGGATACGGAAGGTGTCATAGCCATTGGTACCCCGTGAGAGTCTAGTCTAGTGGGTGGGGTAGGAGTTGGGGGCATGTACCCACCTCTGTTCATACTAGGTTGCCGGGACACTATGGCCCCGCTAGGTGAGTGCAGCCCTTTGGGCGGTGAGGATATGGAGTGTCGCTGGGACGAGCTGCGGTGATACCGCTGTCTCTCGAGAGTTCCCATCTGCCCTGTGGGCGATGTTGGTGTAGTCGGCACATCCAGTCTCTTGGTCGGGCTATTCCTGGGCAGAGAGGAAGAGGGAGAGTACAAGGAGGCCTCTCGGCTTGGGACTTTGGGGGGAATCTCTGTTGGGCTTACAATGGGTTCCAGCATCAGGTGCTGTCGGGATTTGGGCATCTCCACCATGATGGCCTTTGGGTTGCTATCATTTAGGTGCTTCAAGAGGTCATTCAGGGTGTTCCTGGCATCCACAGTGCGCCGCTGGTCTTTACGGCCAGATTTGGAACCATGTTGATCACTATTCTGGATCTTCTTTTCTGCTTGAGGCCCTTCAGGAGTACTGAAGGATGCCCTGTTCTCATGTGTGGCATTGGGCAGTACCACGGCACTGGGGATGTGGGGGTTGCTGATGGTAGAATGGGGAGGGGGACTGGAGGGAAGGTACTGTGGGCTTTTGGGTGGCCCATCTTTACGGGAGCTACTTATCTTTCCTTGAGCTCTCTCCCATTGGTTCTTAATTGGCTGAAGGGTCTTCTGTTGCAGCACAGGTGTGGACTCGGGTGTAGGCAGTGCTGCTAGTTCTGGTGGCTGTCCGCTCAGGAGCATCGTCTTAGTGTCTCCGGTGGTTGGCACCTCCCTCCCATTGCTCAACAGGTTGGTGTAAAGTTTGGGAGTATCCATATTGGGTTGGTACTCTTTCACAGGACTGTCAAACAGGCCGTTGAGCTTGGCAAAGCTGCCTGTGGAATCAGTGCAGGACTGTGCTGACTCTGCATCTTTTTGGATCTTGCGTGGAGTGCGAAGGAAGGCATCTCTATAGCAGTAAACGACCATGCCAGCGATGAATGCACCGAGCAGAAATGCAGCTAACACACAGGAGATAAGGATATTCATGTGCACCATCTGGTTAGATTCACCTGCTTGTATTTCCCACACACCTGCAACACAGATAGCCAAATACCATGTTAACACATTTGCACAGTTGATCACTGAATAGCTCTGTCTTGAAGCAAAAAGTCCTTTCCCCCCCGCAAAGGATGCTTAAAAATTTGGTGTGAATCAAAAGCATAAAACTGTTATTTGCAGCATATTAAAAGCTTTTTAAAGAAATCTACTTAGCATTCAGATAATACAATGAGATATCCTTTTAATATATTAGTGGAGGAGGCAAATTAGTAAAGAGGTGTGGTGGAACATTTTATTGCACATGGGTTGCAGTATCAGGTGAGTTAGTATGTTGTTGTTTTACATGAGAGTTTTCCCAAAGAG
Source organism: Poropuntius huangchuchieni (assembly GCA_004124795.1). Taxonomy (NCBI): domain Eukaryota; kingdom Metazoa; phylum Chordata; class Actinopteri; order Cypriniformes; family Cyprinidae; genus Poropuntius; species Poropuntius huangchuchieni. The sequence continues at coordinate 13,074 of SCHK01393178.1, read as the reverse complement.
AATTAAGCCCGCTGTCTTCGTCTAGCACCCGGGGGTGAGTGTTGTTAGTGTCCGCAAATATTCGAAAGAGTTAGCTGGTGAATAATGTTGCTCGAAAGGGGATTAAATGTGTTGCTTAGTGGCAAGGCCTTTGGAAGATTTTCTAAAACCCAAAACCAAGGGCAGAGAAAGAAAAGGATGAAAGAAGATAAAGATGTAGCCATTTAAGATAGATTGAACAAAAATGCCATAGAAAATGCATTAAATGAAAATATATAGAAAATAAATTAAAACGTGAAGGACAAATCATAGTAACAAAAGATTTTTCAAAGTAGGGAAAATAATAATAAAAAGCTTTATACGCTGATGGAATCTAGGTATAGCTGCTTGTATTATCTCAATACACTTCAAGACAACAAGACATTGTGCTGACCTGAATGTTTTCAAGAGCACTACATCCTTACTTTGCTAATGTAGTGTGACTGACTGCAGAATTGCTTATCATGCCATTTTGGAAAAGGAATGGGCTGCTATCAGAGATGTTTGCACTCTCTCAGTAGACTAGCAGCACTAATAGCAGCTACTACCCAGAATTCCATGCAGCAGCGCAGAGCGCTCTGGTCAAGGCCTTACCCTCCAGCACACCTGGTATATGCTCAACAGAATGTGAAGTGGCTGGGTCATCATGGAGCACAAATTTCCGTGAGCCAAAGAGTTGGGGTATCTGAGTGGGGATGGTTTGGGGTGATTGTATGGGTTCAGAGGTCGCGGGCACTGTGACTGACGATGATGGCAACTCCATGTCTGTAGCGACAAACAAACTGTTATAGAATCGGAGCCCATGACAGGCGCAACGTAACGATCGGGGTTAGTACATACTGACAGAACTGTCATACGTCAGTTTATACGATTCATTGAGGTTAATTTTTAAAGATTGACTCTGATGTTTTGAACCATTACAGGAAAGTAATGGCTGTGCAGAGTCTCAGGTAAGGAAAATTTCAGCCTGAGAGGAGGGAAAGGATGAAGATTATCTCTAATAGAATGAGGAGACAACAATATATTCCAGGGAGATGATAAGGTGGAGGCAGCACATATCCATGCAAGAACGAAAGAATGAATGGATGAAATGATGGACAAGCTTGTGCTGAGAGATCAGGTGCCTCTCAATGATAATGGTGATGATGTGATGAAAAGCACAGGAATGAGGGTAGGTGCAGCAGTAGAGGAGAAAAGAAAGGGAGAAAGATGAACTCAATGAATGAAACCAGTGCAGTACAGGAAACTAACCAGAGGTTGGGTCGCCATATGATTTGAAATCTGGCGCTGATGTAGTGGCCAAAAATTCTAAAAGAATTAAAGGAACAGGAAATCAGCATAAAATAACAAAAATAAAAGTCTGAAATTATAAAAACGCTAAAACTGTTTTTATTAAATTACAAAAGAATAAAAAGTGTTTGTTTTCCTCTGGTTTACACTGTATCGCTCTTTCACTTTCTGTAATGTTGAGGCCTACACAATGTATGTGTGAGTGTTTAATTGTCAGAGGAATTAGTGTGATGTTTGTGTGATATGTGTTAATTTCCATCAGCTGAGAGTGTGAGGGGGTTACTGACATCACAACTACTAACTAACGTTTCTGAAAAGGTACACCTTAAATGAGCTCACCATGACAATCGCCGAGGTGAACTGTGTTGCCGTATTCAACATCTTGCTCATAACCAGTTCTGCAAAACAGGAAAAAGAGTAATAAGGTGACAAGTTTGTAATAAGATTGTACATTTTGGGCAACATCATTAATATACACTGTTTTGCCTGTTATTTCTTTTAAAACAGCATATAAGAAGAGAGAATCTAGCTCAGCTTTTTAGGAAATCGTTTGCAGTGACAATTACTCAGTTTAGAGTTCTCTTGCATTTTCAAGGTAAATTTAAATATATTTGTGATTGACTTACTGCATAGCTGCAGGAATACGTTCACAAGTTCCATGTGACATCCAGCCGCAGTACGGGTCTCTAGAAGCAATACAAGACCTGCAATACAAAAACAAATGTTTATAACCACACAATTTGGAAAACGAACACAACACACAATGGTTAAGGAGGTTTCATGCTGTTCAGACTACAAAAAAATGAAATATATTTGACTTGGATATGCCAAAAAAAAATTGATTGTGCTGCCTGTATAAACAAAGCTGCATTCAGGACTCACTTTTGACAGGAACTGTGTCGTTCACAGCGGCTGAGTGGTATTCTGACCACACAGCTGGAAAAGGCCACATAGAGTGTGTGGGTGTCTTTATCTAGGTGGAAAGACAGAATTCGCCGATCGTCCTCATTGCTGGATAAACACCTGGGAGAAAAACAGAACAGAGGGAGGCAGACAGTGAAGAACAGATAAATCACATGTTATCAGATCTATCCGTCAGTCACTGCTTTCTTCAGTCACACAGTTCAGCAGAAAGAGAACAAAAAACACACTGACGAGAGAAAGTGAAAACCTTTTGCTTTCACATTAAACAGATCTAATCTCATTTCAAAGGACCCAAAAATTTCATTCAGGTCATAAAAGGATAATTTGAGAGTCATTTCTGGGTAAATAGCCAAGACTGACTCATAAAATGATTGTGTCTACAAATAAGTTTCCCACAATTTCAAGACAAAGATAATGCGTTTAAAGACTAATCATGAGATAATTATAGGTTAAAAAACATACTTGGCTTGGTTGAAAACGTCAATCTCCTCCAGTAGGACGCTGTCATTCAAAGACAGTGGGGATGTCTTGGCCAGAACTTTTAGCAAGATGCCTGCCTCAGAGCCAATGAAAACCACTGTGTAATTCTTATGGGGTCCTGCAGTGTTATCAACGGCGAGTGCCGTGAGCCTGTACCTACAAAGATGAAGGAAAAACACTTGAGTACAAGGCCGCTTTTCAGTTACAAGGAGACGCCTAATTTACAACAGCTTAACTTGAGCTGACACAGGACAAAACATGTTGAAACGCGACACATCTATCAAGACCTGAACTAGTTAAATTAGGCGTGCCAGTTGTTTAGAACGTGAAACCAACGCTCTTTGCTGGGAGGGTTATAAATTGTTTACTTGATACTTATTTAACAGCTGACGCTGGGTCTAGATGGCAAACCGCTCAGTGTGTTGTTATGTAATTATATGTTTTATGTAAAAATCTGTGCTAGTATTAAATTTCTTTCTGACGGATATCAACAATTTTTTCTCATTATACAGATAAACCAAAGAGAGCCGGTGGCTTTTCCTGTCAAAGTGGGTGAACTGTCCTGTTTGTCAAATATCTTCATTGCAGCAAATCCTGCGAGAGTTTCAGATCAAGGTTTTTCAGACTGAGCTGAATGATGGCACTGTGCCTGTACCTGACTCTTGTTTTGGTGAACCACGGTTCGTCTCCAATGGAGGGGACTGAGGCGTCCATGAGAGGGTGTGACTTGATGAACTGAAGGGTCTCGTCTGGAAACTCGATGGAGGTTTTGTGAGACTCTGCTGAACCGTGTCCCGCACAGCAGCCGGGTCTGAAAAGACAAAACGCACACACACATGCAGTTCCGGTTGAGGGAAAGAGGGCAAATAGCCATGTGCCACATGCCTGTAAATCTATACCCGCCTCCATATGGCCACTGCACACACAGGTTAAATATGCAGCATGTCCAATTATCGCTTGTTAATTATTAATCTCACAATGATTAGCCCGTCACGCACTAGTGCGTGCACCAACCTGGGCTTGGGCAGCTTCTCCTCTGGAAATGGCGTCCACACTGAATCTGGCGTCTTTTGCTCTTTGAAACGGCCACGGAATGCTTTCTCAATGTCTTCCATGGAGAATGCGCACACCGCAGAGCCAGGGATACTAAGTAAATCAGAAACAGTGGCGTTAGTGCTATTAAGTCAGTTTCCATGTGGAGTTTTTGTGGAAAGGATTGTGACAAGCTTTACCTGTTCAACTGGGTGGTGAAAACTCCAACCACAGAAGGCACCCCATTAATGTCGATGATGTCCGTAATAGCCTGAAGGACGTCAAAGTAGAAAAACGATTCTCCAGGAACGGAACAGTTCAGGCGAGCCTTAACAAAAGATGTCCAGTGTTTTTCCAGCACCCGCTGAGACCCTCCCATGTCATTTTTACAGATCCGAGCCACTCTGGAGTAAACCGCCTGCAGCGAGAGAAAAATAGCAGGAGAAACTCAGCATCTCTCTCTAAATAATAGATCTTTCTCCCCGATGGCTAAGTTGAATCTAAATATACGCAAGAAACATTTTTTTGGATAGAACAAAACTGCAATGTGCTAGAGGGCTTGAATTAGCACCATGTAACCATCTTAATAATTCACTACTGTAAAACCTGCTCTCAATGCAGGTGTTGACTGCAATATTAACTAAACTTAAATATTCATTAGTTTGTGGTACAAAGAAGTCGTTATATGGGCCAATTTAAAGCAAATCCTGAGGCAACACATGATATATTGACCCTCTGGGACAAACACTCATCTCTAAATAAAAGCCTATGAATACTAAATAACATACAAATCAGAACTAAATTATTACAGTTAATATACCATGGTATTGCCATCTGATAACATTACTATACCATGGTACCATCAGATTGCTTTTTTTTGTGTGTGTGTTTTTTTTAACTTTAGCAATGTTAGCATTGCACATTTCATAGCAAGTCATACCTTTCCCAAGTTGTTGTGCTCGGCTGCGATTTCTCTGAAAAAAAAGTAGACAAAATCCCCATAGTCCACGGCATGAAGAAAATGTGGCTCTGAAAGAGAAAGAGAGAGAAGCATTAGCATCTCCGCCGCTGACCCCAAGTTAAATTTTGATGCGTTTTTGTTGGCTGAGTGGAATGGCTGAGTGTTGACCTAGATTGTGCCACAGGAAGCTGGATTTTACATCAACACCCGACATTTTCTCTTCACCAACACTGACCCATTTCTTTAAGGTACAGGTTATAGGTCAGATGTGCACTGGGTTCAGCAAGGTTAACATAAAACACAGACTAGTGCGTACATGAAGCAGACAAGCAAGAGTTTCTGTACCTTTTAACCACTTGGAGTCATACTTGATGGTGCGAAGAGCAGAGCCGTCTCCCATGCTGCGGTAAATCACAGCATCGCTGGCCAGGAAGTCTGCCACTGTTGCTGAATACAGCTTACCATCTATGACATAAATACGTGAGCTTAAAACACACTTTATCTTCATTACATAATTATATACAACTCCAGGAATATACTTGGAGTTCAGCACACATCTCAGAACACTAAATGCTTATTCACACTCTGGTTGTTCACACTCATAAATGCATGATACAATGAACAAGATATTTCATAACACTTTTTGCTTTTTAAGTTCCTTGTCCCTGCTATTTTATATGTTCCAGGTACTGAAGTATAAATAATCTTTCTGTCATAATAATAATATTTTCTTGTTTTAAGCATGAATCTAGTAAAATTTAGAGAGTTTAATGCTTAAAAATATTTGGATATTTGAAGTTTTTTTGCAGTGTGTTGTCTGTACAGACTCATTCAGATGCACACGTGACATCACAGCGTACTAATTCTCGCCAGGTTGTGCCGTTCCTGTCTGTATGCTAACAGAGCTGGCGTGAAGACAGGATGTTCTCGTGGCTTCTGATTTATGCGCAACATCAGTCTCGGCTCTCATTGGAGCGTTAATTTTATCCAAAACCTTTAAAATTCATGGCAAAGTTATTCATCATCCTCCTCATTATCCTGACAGCTCTCGTACCGGCAAACAGGGCAACGTTCGTCTGCTTGGCGTCAAACGGGCATCGGGCCAAACCGCTGATCTCTTCCCCATCAAACTCCAAGTTATCCAACTAAATAAGAGTGGGAAATAGAAAGAAAATACAGAGATCCAGAGTTCTTATCTTCATTGTACTGTAAAACTGCTCCTATCCACATTAACCAGTCACTTATTAAAAGCAAAACAACAGGCAGACAGTCACGTAGCCCTAACAGCGTGACCTACCCTGTAGTAACGGCACATGGGGTTGAAACCATTTGTTCCGCAGATGAACACAAGATCATCGTTTCTCGGAACCAGGACTTTAATGAAATTATGGCACTCGTCCTGAGAGGAAGACAAGACGGTGTGATTTATGGTTGCTTCAGTGCTGTAAATACTACAGAACATCCAACGGCTGATTTATGCTGAAGAGGTGGAGTACTCACTCTGTGCTTTCCCTTCATGGCGCACGTCTCCCTGTCCGCCTGTCCCGACCGCCACGTCAGCTTCTGTGACATCACACACCATCACCATTAGACACAGTTCCCCACACTTTTAAACATTAACAATGTACTACACTATGGGCAGGGACAGAAAAACAGAAACAGAAACCTAGCGATTTACAGAAAATGCTTCTGTGACTGGAACTGGAATTTAGATTAACGAGAGATAGTTTTTATCACTTGGCACACCTCAGTGGGACAAGAGCACTTTGGTCATAAATTAATTTACAGGTGTGAACCCACCCTGTATGGAATAATCTCGTTCCTGTAGGACTCTCTCAGACTCACTAAATACACCTGGTCCCTGTGAGAGAGAGAGAAAGAAACCGTTTACACACAAATTACTACACATAGTTCACCAAACTGCTTGTTGAACAGGTCAAACGGTCGAAGATCTCGCTTCCACATCCTGTGCTGACTTACCTGCCCGCGATGAAAAGCGTATCGTGTATCTTCGTCATGAGCTGAAAGTCCAGTCTGTGCTGAGATTCGTTGCCAGATGGGCGTCCACGAAACACGGGGTACTGTCGTGCATCTGTGGAACAAACAGATTCGCCGTTTTTCAGTATTAGCGTCAACAGAGATCGATGTTAGTATTGATCAGCTGTGGCAACTGCATGTTAAACTGCCCTGAAGAAAGACTTTGCTAAAGTAATGAATGCAGGTTCCGCATTGATGTCCAGCGACTGCACTGTCAGCATGCTGGAGTGTTTTCTCACTGCAGAGCACAGCAACGCTAATGCAATGACTTTATATGTGCATGTCTTCTTACAGAGAACATGGCAAACGTCAGTTTCATTTTAGAATATTTTTATTGTGTGCCCAAGTGTAATTTTAAATTATGCAAAAAGTGTGACTGTTTTGTGCAATACAGAAAATGCAAACTATCAAATTAGCCCTAACAAAAAAAATATTTTGTGCTCTATGTATATCCACTAGCCATTGTTTATGAGAAATGTGATGCACTAGCGAGAGTGTAAAAAAGTGTGCTTCATGTTGGTTTACTTTCTGTGCCCATGTTTTTTTTTGTTTTTTTTTGATTAAGATCTTATGTAGATGGGGGCAGTTCAGAAACAGTGTGGTGTCTGGTTCTTACAGTGTCGGTCCACAACATCTAAAGGGATGTTGTCCTCAGGAAAGCTCACAGCCTCCAGATGGGATGCCACCAGCAGCAGTAGCAGCAGCAGGTCAATCGTCAGTTCTCGCCACCCCATCGCTGGCACAGAGGGCACACACCTCCTGTACTGCACTTATGTAGATGTTACCTGTAACACACACAAACACACGCAGACGTTAACATACATCAGCCACTATTTTTAACTACTTGCTCTTGTGTTTTTGTGCATGAGCTCAGTCAGGATTTGCTTTGTAGATTAGAACGCCTGGTTTTTTGTTTATACACGTGCAGGTTCACTCCCAAAAGATCATTTAGTGTGTGTGTGTATTTGGCAGCCAATACCCATGATTGAAAATCTGTCCATGAGAGGAAGGTCAAAAAACAGACAAAGAGGGGGTGGAAAGCGAGCGCTTAAGACACCACAAACGTGAACGCTAGTGTTATCAGCTAGCTCTGATGCACATGTACACTGTATTTTAGAATGGAATTTGTGTACTATTAAGTGCGCATGTGTGTGTTTGTACTGAGTACTATGATTGGGAGTGTGTTTGCTGTGCCTGGCACAGAAGTCTCCAAATGGACATTCAATCAGGAAGATTTTCAGAGATCTGCGTGCTGTGGTTGGGGTCGTGTCCTGGAGAGACAATCATCTGTGCATATTAATGAGCAGTGTAAAGTCAAATATTTATAAAGCTACAAATTATTCATGCCAGCAAAGCCCAAACGGATATAAACAATTTACATGGAGACAACAAACAGCTTGGCAGAAAGAGAGAGAGTGAGTGAGTCAAGCCTCAACCACTTCCTGAGCGAGTCTTGCCACACATGCTCACATACAGTATTGACTTTTTTGCAATTAGAGGCCCTGCGCACCTGCTCCCATGCTGAAATATGCAGATGCTGCATGTACCACCCTGCTATTATTGATTAGCTGTTGATTTATAAGTTCCCAATTGATCAGCTGAATGGGATGTGACCTAAGGAAATTCTTCTTCTGAAATACAATCCACAGTCCTTCGAGGAAGGGAGGTTGTCTGCTCATCTGTTGCCATAATGGATCTTCATTTCTACAGGCTGACTGCAAGGGATTCTGGGCTATCGTGCTTTGATCGGATCAATAGAAATGACTCTTTCTCTGGCAATTTCTTATATGAGATGAGAGAAACGGTTGATGATTTGAGAAGACGAAGTTATGAAAAGAGATGGAGAGACAAAAGACGAGCTTAGAAACAAAGACAAGAAAATACAAAGGAAAAAGGGAAGGAAAAAGGAAAGGTGAGACAACAAAAGGTCAATATGAGAAAAAGAAAACAAGAGGTGCTGAGACAAGCATGTGAGACAAGAACTGAAGCAAGGAGAGGAGCTGAGAAAAGGATGAGAATAGGACGTATGAGACAAGGAGTGAAGAAAAGGAAAGAAATTATGAAATGAGAAAAGAAAGGGTAGAGAGGAGACAAGAGGAACAGAGACAAGACAAATATTATAGATGAGAAGGACACACCAGATAAGATGAGACAAGTAGAAAAGAGAGACAAGACGAGACCAGAAACATAAAAAGGAGAGACAGGATGAGAAGATGAGGCAAGAATTGAAGAAAAGAGAGGAAAGGAGAGGACATGAGACATAAAAAATAAAACAAAAAGAGAAAAGAAAAGGGGCAAGATGAGAAAAATTAGACAAGAGAAGTGGAGACAAGACAAAACAGAACAGATGAGATGAGAAAGACATCCCAGATTACATGAGACAAACATGAGAGACAAGAAGGGATGAAAAGAAGAGGCAAGATGAAAACAGAACAGATTATACAAGAAAGAAGAGAAGAAAAAGAAAAGAAAGATGAGAAAAGACAAAGTGACAAGGACAAAAATGGAGACAGGATAGAGAAGGACAGACAGAAATAGGACAAACAAGATGAGGAAGACACACTGTATGAGACAAGCATGAGACAAAAAGAGAAGGATAAAGACGAGACAATCTGAGAAAAGGAGAATAGAAGGAGAGACCAGAAGACGAGACATGAATGAAGATGAAGTTTCCCTTGCCCATGTGAGCTTGAGCGATTAAAAGCTTTAATGTTTGGACGCTCAGTAGAAGTCAAAGGTCAAGGGGTCAAAAAATGTGTCTATCATAACAGAGTTACAAATGAATTTCTTTTCCCACACGCATCCTTGATCCGTACAGAAGTGCACACATCAGCAGAACGGCGCTCTCGGAGGGGTCGGGAAACACCGTATGGATTAAGCGATGTGTACAAGAGGAGCCCCAGTTTAATACAGCACAGAGAGTCTAATCACAGCTTCACAGTGCCGTATCATTTCCTCCGCCTGGATATTACTTCAAGAAATAAAGAAGGATATTTCCAGCACCCTGGAACATATTCATTGTCAATGACAGAAATTCCTCACAAGCTCTAATCATTATTCATAGAAACACCACAGGGAGTTACGCAGACACGCTACAATACCACAACAATTCCGGCATACGAAAAACACCAGGCTCGGGCAAAGAGAGCGAGAGAAACCTAATGCAAAACAGAAACAAAGGACATACAAAGGTCAGCCGTCTTGAATTTCTTTTCAATATACAGCGAGCGCAACGTGTTTTCTATTGAATGTCTTGGTTTGGTTTTCCATTCTTGCCCTCCGGTGTATGAGCCTGGACAGGCCCTGCGTGGAGAGAGGTGACTAGTCACGCAACCTGTTAGTGTTTAGCTGCTCCCTGGCTACTCTCATTACAGCCGCTCTCCGTGCGACGCAATCGCACACTCGTTGATGTTTTTGGCTGCGTTTCCCGGGATGCTGGCACGCCGCTTGTGTTGGCAGGTCGTTCCAGTAAGATTGCCTGCAGCAGATCCACCCAGCGCCCGCCCGCGAGAGTCCAGCTGCAGGAAATGCGAGAGTGAAGGCCAAAAGAACAAAGCCGGTCGGTGACGTTCTGTGGCTTCAGTTAACCTTGTGAAATAAACACTCCCCAATGGTGCAGCTGATGTGCTAAGGTTAGCTTCATGCATCCTGATGCGGGAGAGAGTTTATGGAGTTGCATTTCACAATAACTTTGCTTTAGTTTAACATGAACCCTGCAGGTCTGCCTGAGGCCTGACACTGACAAAGAAGGTGAAAGAATAAATCAACAGAAGCTGTAAAATAGGGATGGCGAGTGTGATGGTATAATGTGCCAGCTGCTAAAGAATCTATGCCGTGGCAAATATATACAAGCAGATATCAGTGCTCGGGCATGATTGACAATATTTACATATAAGACAAAAAGAACAAACCGGGAAAAATTTGATAATACAGTGAAAGGACTAATTGAGTGTAGAACTAATTAAGGTTATTTGTTAAGCACAACACAAAACAGAGTTTAATCATTTATGATTGGCAAATAAGAAAAAAAAAAAAAATAATAATAATTTGTGGAACACGTATGCATATTTTGTATTGCGCTGTGGTATTGTCAGAATTTCGAGTCTGAACTATAATGTTGACTGTTTTTCCTTTCAAAAGGTATTGTATAAAATCTATAAAAAAAAAAGTATAGAAATATAATAAATATACTTAAAACTAGTGCTGTCAAATGATTAATCGTGATTAATCGCATCCAAAATGTAAGTTTTTGTTTATCTAACGTATATGAGTGTTCTGTTTATATTTATTATGTGTATATAAATATACACACGCATTTATATATTTAAGAAAAAAAGTGTTATGTTTATATAATAATATATTAATATATAATATAAATTATATGAATATAAATATATACATGTAAATATTTTCAAAAATATATACTGTATGTGTGTGTATTTC
>SCHK01393050.1:0-10327 GCA_004124795.1 Poropuntius huangchuchieni | reverse complement strand
ACAGAATTTTCATTTTTGGGTGAACTATCCCTTTAAGTGGGCTAAATGATTGGAGAATCCAGCATACGTCACCAGAGAGAAGTCTGTTCTTTCAATGGAAGATCCAAATTTTCATTTTACACATATATACACATATCTGTGTGTGTGTGTGTGTGTGTGTGTGTGTGTGTTTACCTGGGCTTTCTTGCCATAATATGGGTAGTACATAAGGCCGAAAGTGCCATTGGGGGGAAAGTACGCCAGTTCACCAAGTTTATCTGTGTCATCTGCCTACAGAGGGAGAGAGATATTTTGAGTTCATCTCAGCATTTAATCTGAAGGTATCAACCTGTTCTACTACCACTGTTACTGAATTAAACAAATAAACAGAGAAACCAATCGTCCTTTGAATTGATCTTATGCTGGAATTATCTAGCATATGATCTGACTATATGAATAATCATTTTACCCTTCGCTGTTTTTAAATGTAATTAAAGATTTAAAATAAAGACTGGTAATTTTGGATTTGAATTTGTTGCTCATTGCAGAACTTCAAAGATGGAATGAACATGATGAATTCTCTGCCTCTGTCAAAATGATTATTCATTCTATCTATATTATTCTTACCCACTCATCTTTCCCAACTTTGTATCTCTGACAAGAATGGAGAGGGAGAACAGGTGAGACACAAAAAACAAAAACAAATCAACCACATGGAACATGAACAGAGATGATGAGCAATGGTGTAAAACAACACATATTGAACAAACACTGAAATGACACTTAAAACAACAATTAGATGACAGAAAAAATGAGGAATGATGGGTCTATAATGAGAAAGAGCAGGTTGACAGGAAAAAAAGGTGTGATGTTTAAAAAAAATGGGTGAGGGCATTGCAATCAAAGAAAGAAATAGATTGAGGAACATATTTGCATGAGCCTAAATGACGGTCATTGTCCAGTCTGAACCCACTCAAACACAAACATACTCAGGTTCAGGGAAAGAGTAGGAAAAACTTCCACTCTAATGCAATATAGATCAAAGTTTGCTCAGAGTGGGGTGACTAATCTACACTATGACAAAATAAACAAGCAACAGTGTTGTTATTGTTAGCTAAAACTATTAAATATATTTTTTGTCAAGCTTAAGTAAAATATAAATATTAGATTAAAAAATGAAAAATGTTCACTTGACAGCTAACAGAAATAAAAGTTGAAGTACTAAAATGACTAAAAATGGAAATATGAAAACAGTTGAGACTGAGCCTTGCATAACTGAAGGATGATTCCTGAATACATTAGACATTTAAACGAATGGGAAATACACAACTGTTACTTTATCCTACATTTTCATGTGAATCAGCAGCAGTTTTTTTGTTGTTGTGGCAGTTTTTCTCTGAAGCCAGCCACAGTTCTGATTACCAGATAATTTAATCTGGTGACCTTGTTGAATGGCTCATGTAACTTTAATTTGAAATCAATCCCTTTCTAAAAGACTGAAGGATAAGGAGAGTGAGAGACAGAGGAAAAGAGACTGAGACCTTACCTTAGCACCACATGTGACATAAGGAGGTTGCCCGTCCTTACCAGGTAACAGACCAATCACCTGCAAAGAAGAATAAACGCAGAGAAACAAGGATTTGAGGTTGAAATGAGAGAGGGAGAAAAAGAATGAGACCCAAAGATGAAAACCAAAGGGAAGACACAGGTCAAGTTAAGTCTCATTAGAAAACTAAAGTAACTCTGATGAATTATTAATTATAAACATTCAGGCCGCTGTCTCTGATTCTGTGGTTTCAGGTCAAAGTCTTCACAGCAATAAAACTGTGGGGATTCAATGACCTAAAATCAAATCAGGCATATATATATATGTTCGATTATACATTTAGTTGTTTCTCAATACTTGATATTTGATTCTTTGCATAATAACTGTAATCTGACCATTTTTAGATAACACTGGACATGTTTCTGACACAAACATTTACTCCACACATGCTTTCTATTTCACGTCTTACACGGTTGAGCTTGATGATGACGCAGGGCTTTCCCTCATTGTAACCATAAAAACGATCTGTGATCCCATCGCAATCCTCCAATGTCGAGCGTTTGAACTGACAGGAACGCTTGGGGAAGTTTTTCAAGCTGCCACTGTCCTCCTGGATGAAGTACTGGTCCTGTTTACATTCATAATTCTTCTGGGCCTGGACTGTGTCGTTGTAGGCTGCATACAAGAAGCAACAGGACAAGACCTTCTGTCAACTAAATAGCACGCAAGATTTCACTAGTAAAATGATTGCAGCAGGTTTTGTGCAATACATATGCGGTTATTTGCATGGCACTCACGTGAGAGGAAGTTATTGAGGGCTTGGACGTATCTTTCCCAGGTCTCTGTGTACTCCACGGTGTAAGCGATCTCCAGCTGCTCTCCTTTAGGTCTGATCATCATCCCTGAAAAACAAATAAGAGAATGGGACGATGCAGAGACTGTGAGTGTATGTGTTTACATTCATTTTGCATTTAGTATGCTTGTGAGCATCAAAAAGTCCAAATTCTGCGATATCAATAAATTACAGTTAATAAATGGCTAAATGTATCTGTAATGGCTAACATTAGGGTGTAGTTGTTATAATTAGCTTATATATAGGATCAAGTCTGCGTGTATTACCTGGAGTTGAAAGTCTATCTTGGTATGTTGGTCGGTGGTCATCGAGCGTCTGCAGCATTACGTACATGGTGAGAGCAAATAATCCAGCCAGGAAAATGTAGAATGCCAGATAAAACAACAGGATCAGACCTACAAGGACACACAAACACTGAAATCCAAATTCTATACAAATACATACTGCACTCAAGCTTTTGGAAACCTTTTCATAAACATGAACTGTAATATGCCAGTGGAACTTAGCAAACTTAGCATAGAAATGTACTTATTTTAATGGAATTCTTGTTGAAATTAATTTAATAATAGTAAAAACAATGCATATTAATTTAAATTGATAAATGCAGCTAGACACAGCAATTATTGGCATTTAAGATCCATATTTTGCATGGCATTAAGCATTTCTGATGACAGATAAGACAAAATGTCGACTGGGCTAATAGTATAACAGTTCCAGACATTTTTCTGTTTTTTACTATGATAGTGCCACCAAGTGGCCAAGTCCTTCCAAATTCGTAATTTGTTTTTAGAGTAAGCCCTTACATTAATGTACCAAAGTTTAAGTGATAAGAGAATTAATAAGTCTAGGAGTAGCATGGTTTTATTCTTGATATAAGTGAAATTAGAGATATAGATTTGTGGCTCGAGTCTGTAACATACAGTTCTGGTGTTATAGAACAAAACAAAACATGTTTTCCTTCGTTGTAGCTTCTTCTACACTTTATGTACTTGAATAAAAACATGTTTGTTTGTAATAAGACATGCAGAGTACTGTGACCATATAACCATAATAACCATTTTTGACTGTCTTTTGTGCTCTCTCTCTCTCCCCCCTCGCTCCTCGCTCTCCTTCTGCTGATGTAACTGTGAAAAGATACAAGACTAGTAGGCCTAATCCTTTTAAATTCTCAGCAGAGCACCCGGATCTTCTCTCCTCATTCATACATTTATGCATACACATTCACGGCAGCTCCTTTTTTACACACATTCCCACTTTTACACACTAATAATGTCCCTTTTACAGGAAGTCTGGTAATCCTGTCTGGTAAATGTCTAGTCTTTGACAAAATTGAATTACTGCAGGGCAGATGTGGGTTAAGAGGGAGGGAGGTGACAGAAGGAGAAGAAGAGGGCAGATTAAGTCAAAGGGGGATTTTCAGGGAATATATGGTTTAGAAACACCAGAGTAGCCTACAGTATGTCTGTAATGTAGGCTACTCTGGTTCAAACAACCCCAGCTACCCAAATAAAATAATAATTATACTCAAGATTATTATGTCTGAACTGAATAACTGAACAATTATAAATTATGTCAATGGTTATTTGTTTATGAGANACTCAAGATTATTATGTCTGAACTGAATAACTGAACAATTAGAAATTATGTCAGTGGTTATTTGTTTATGAGGTATATAATGTCAGTGCGGTAATATGTTATACAGTATATGTTAATGAGAGAGTACTGTTAGGTCATTTCTAGCACAAGAATTATTTCCTTCAGGGAAATAAACAAACCTATACTAATTTTACATTGGCAGTAGACATGGAGGTTTTTCAGTGTCAAGATTTTATATATTGTGTAGCTGCTGGAACTGGTTTTTACCATTTTAAATACATTTAAGCTTTTCGCAGTACACTTAAACAGTATGCACATTACATAAAATAATTCATATAATTGCTATAAGATGAAAGATTATATACACTATACCACTCTTTTTTTTTTTTTTTTTTTTTACATAAGTCTATTGCTCACCAAAAGAGCATTGATTTGATCAAAATACACTAATAACAGTAATATTGTACAACATTATTAAAATTTAAAGTGGCTACTTTCTATTTCAACTTTTTTTGATTTCGGAAAGGTCATGTGACACTGAAGACTGGAATAATGGCTGCTCTTTGATGAACAAGCAATTTATTTGAAACAGAACATTTTTGTAACAAATATCTTTACTGTCACCTTCGATCAGTTTAATGCATCCTTGCTAAATATTCATTTCTTAAAACAACACAACAACAACAAAAATCTCTTACTAACCCCAAACTGTACATCTAGAATTTATATTATACATTAGAAAAATAGTGCTTTAAATTTTATATTATGCAGGACATTACTGGACTTGTACTCCTTAAAAATTAATGTTAATTACCTGAATACTCTCAGGCAAAAAGGAAAGGTTCAGTAACTCATCCATTTGCCCCTATAATAACAATGTACTTCCAAACATCTTCACCAACACAAATAAATAATTTAGGGTTGCTATTTGATAGAGAATGCTGAGTGCTGAAGGTGCCTGTTTGTATATGTGTGCTGTACTGTAAGTTGTGGTGCATAGCAGGAGTGTGTATGCCTGAGGAGAGCTCATTAAAATACAGGACACCTGAGCTTGACGCAGCGAGGCCCCTGGGGACAGTCGATCAGGTTGCTCCAGGTTGAAGGGAGGAGGGATACCGGATCTCTGTCCCCCGCTGCATCCTGGAGCTCCCCGCACAGACAGGCTTTCACTGATCAATAACAGCAGCGCGGTTGTGAGGTTACGCTACAGGATAGAATTACACAGGTGTGTGTGCTAATATGCCTGGAGAGAGTGAAAAAGGATGCAATGCATATGCAAGAGAGAAAGTGAGCAAAGATAAGGTAAGAATGTTACCTTATGCAAGGGATACTAGCAAAGCCCAAATGTTCACATCATTAAGCGCTACTTAATCTCTCAGCAGGACAGCCTCAAAATAACCGCCGCCTCTCTCAGGATACCAACTACCTGCATTATCAAACATTACTTGCTCAACTTGGCTATGAGGTTAAAACGTGGAACATCCTCATCAGCTGTTCTGTTCTGTGTGTGGCAAATACTGCACACGGTGAGACTGATACTCTATCTGTGCTCTTCTGTTTCTTTATCTGTCTCTCATCATGATGAAAGTCACCCTCCCTCTTTCAACCCTCTAATTTGAAAGAGAGGAGCAGAATGTGCCGCTGTGATCTGCTATTTGCATGTTCAGGTTCATTAACACAGACATGAACCCCACAAAACAGTCTCTTTAGATCTGCCCACATCCTTTCGGATTCATCAGTTCCTAAATCCATCAAACCTACCAGGCCACCATACTATCTAACACTTCAGAGAAACTCACACCTGTGATGCAGACAAAGGGAGCAATCTCTGAATACCAATTTCCTGTTATTTGGCAGGAATGACTGGGTGTAGTACTGGGTGTACATGAATATATAGATAATAATTATAGATTGATAAATCTAATTTGTTACTATTAATAACTACAGTTAATAGCTAAATAAATGGATTTTATTTCAGTCAAAAATTATTAAACAACACTGAACCAATCTAAATACTTCAGGCTAACAAACATAAGAGTTAGTCAGATAAAGATGAATAAATAAATAAAAATGACAAAGGTTCTCAGGGTAACAATTGCAGATAGCTATTTATTATACTTGATATGAATATTTCTTAATATTTCTTATATAACTGGCAGCACTTTTTAGAATACCTTTATATTAATATCACTATAATATTGCTGCTGTGTTAGCACTATTGCGCCAATTGTTTTGTACTGTACCTTGCAATTGTGGAAAATTAGCAATAATAGGTAAACTTACATCATTTCAATTCAAAACAGCATTTCATATCCGCAAATTTATTTATGAAGTGTGTAGCTTTAAAGTAAATGGGAGAATATACATTTGAACCAGATTCAATTAAAAAAGAGGATCTTTCAAAGCCATCACCCAGCTAGAACCAGATATTTTTTTGGATTTGAGAACTGCAGGGTGTTTGGGAGTTGATAAAGATCATAAAAAATGTTAGTAAATATTAAATAATTTATTATATTTACTAAAAAAGATGAACATTTTATTTGTTTACTTACGTATCTTCAGAGAGCTGTGAACATGCAAATATATTATTAAATTCTTTAAAAAAAATTAACTTAAAATCTCAGGGAGTTGTTTGTGTAAATATTTTATGTCAAAGGGGTTTGGCTGATACAAAAAAAAAAGTTTTAGAATCTTCTGAACTAGAATATCTCCAGAACTTTTCTAGGTGGTTTTTTTCCAGGAAGCCTCATACTGCTTTGAGCGGAGTATTAAGATCTTCTGCTCTCAAATACTGCAGTATGAGTTATAAGTCTCAGGTGTGCTTTAGAGATTCAATTACGGCATGTGCAAGAGTGATGTTTAACAACAAGATGAGACATAGGCTGTATATGACTCTGCAGAGGGCTGTAGTCAAATCAGCTTTAAATGCTTTTATCTGATACTATTGACCCCTCTGTGCCCCAGGGTCCTGAAAGCAACCCTGGATATATTTCAACAAGAGACACAGCTGTATAAATGTAGCTGCAGCTTCCACCGTCCTCCATAGGTCACTATTAAGCTCCAGTAATGAGGATGTACTTTGTTAAAGAATCTAAGCATACCCAGGTTCACTCTGGTTTGGGCACAGACAAAAATAGACTAATTAAGGAGTCTTAGAGAGCACGCTGGCTTAACTAGGCAGCTAGTCCTCAGAGCATCACACACACACACACACACACACACACACACACACTCTCTCTCTCTCTCTCTCTCAGTGAGTGCAACACACTGAGCTCCCTAGAGCAAAAAGTGCTGGCATACATGGAAGTCTTGAGGGCAGTGATCTAGCATTTCTCTCTCTCTCTCTCTCTCTCTCTCTCTCTCACACACACACACACACACACACACACACACACTCTAACTATTCCATAGCATTGACAGCTGAGTTACAGATGCTCGAGGGGCAGTTTTGGAGTGCTGTAGTTTTAATGCCATCACACCCTGATTAAAAGACACATTCAGTTCCAGAATTAATCTACGGCTGTTGAATAGGCTATGTCTCCACATGATAGCCTCACCAAGGCAACCAATGAGCCTATTAGTAAAGGATTACATCTTACACTAATTCACAAACCCCCACGCACACACTCAAAATGGCCCTCGGCTAGATTAAATCATCTCAATGTCACTGCAAAAGACAATTTGTAACAATATGCACAGGGCTAAAGGTGTTTAGTGGTTCACTTCTATTGTTAGAAAGATCTTACACAATTACAAAAGCCAGATTACTTTTAGTAGATTACTTGGAAAATTCAAACAGATTTAAACCAAATGGTAGAATGTAAAATTTGACACTGGACTGTAAAAAAAATGCTAGCTGATAATGCTACAAAAGTATTTTTTTTTTACAGCTTCTAGTTGTTATTTAATTATATGTTAATATATGGGCCTGTGTGAACTGTTTAAATGAGTTTGCTGTGATTAAATGTACAGATAATGATACAGATGGCACACTGGGGCTTATAGCTGATCAAAATTGGCCTCTCCAGCAGCTGTCAGGGTAGCTCAGGGTAACACATGACACTAAAATAATGCAGTAAACATTATTAAATAAGACAGAATACAACAGAAAGCCATTCAACTGCAACAACAACTGCAAACTTACACTATATTTTACAATACATGAATGGCCTTGTTAAATATACAATAAATCATACGGTGTACTTACAACATCTATATAACATTTCACAGAAAAATACACGTTTAGTCGATTAAATTCTACTTTTTTCTAGTATTTAACATTTTTACTGCAGCACTTCAGCGTTCTTTTGCAGTTAAAATTGCGGCTTAAGTGGTGCAGGGAATACTGATGTGTGCTAGTCTCTATTCAGACATTCTACTTGAAGCGCATTGTGTAGTTTTGCAGGCACTCGACGCATCACATTTCTCCACGATGTTCATTGGCTGATGCAGCGCATTCAACATTTCTTCCCGCAAAGTCCATCATAACACAATAATCAGTTATCTGGATCTATCAATAGACCTCAGATTTTGTAATTTAAGTAAGACAGTCACATTATGCAGTAAGTTTTACAGCTGCGTAAACACGCGGCGGAGAAAAGCAAACGCATGTGACGCACTGGAGTTTCAGCACCTCGGACAGCGATCCGTCTCTCTCAGTCAACTTCTCTGCACTTACAGAGTGAGACTCGCTGTGCTAACTATCGCAGCGCAGTACTTATTATAACTGCTAAATAATGGCACACTAATTAGCATATGTGCGCGCGTGAAATCCTGTCGATGCTGTGCGAGACTTACCCCAACTGCTCGCGGTCCTCCCGCAGAACTCGCGCGTTCTCGGGTTCCAGAAGAACTCCTTCCACGCGTTCTTCTTATCATCCTTTGCCATTTTCCTGGACGAAATAAATGTGCACTCACAGAGTCAATGCCTCGGGGCTAACACTCTCTTTGAGAGTAATAAATAGCTATTCAACCCTTGAATAGTGTGGAGAAAGGGTTAAAACGATCTTTAAGGTCTCAATAGAAAGCTTTTTTAAAATGAAAAACTGGGTAAAAGCGATTCTCAAGGCACTCTGCCGAAACCTGAGCACTCAAACGAGAACTGAGCGAGAGCAGACCTCGCTTTCTCTGTAACGCCCGGCGTTCTGCCCACCCACAAGTGCAGTGCGCATTCCGCAGAGAGACAGAGGGAGAGCGAGAGAGAGACAGAGAGCGCGCGCGCGAGAGAGAGAGAGAGAAAGAGAGAGAGAGAGCAGTGCAGCACTAATGGGCCGATACTGCAGTAAAACCATCTCTGCCTGCTCAGCCCCGATCACCCCCACCCCTCAAAAAAAAAAAAAAAGCCCCTCCTTTAGCAAAACTCAAGTTACTTCTTAGCCAATAGCAGCGCTATGCTGCGCACTTGGCCCCGTCCCCCTCAGCAAAATGGCACATCGTAAAGCCTGTGATGGCAGAGGCATGTGGGGGCATCTGTCAGTATCTCATGAGGCCGTTGCCAAGGAGAAGTCTCTGGGAAGTCTCAGGTGAAGTCAGAGAAAACACCTCTCAGGATGTGCGTGGCGTTTCTGTTCTGTGCTGTTCCGTGCAAAGACTCCCAATGGCCGCAGATTGTAAGATGCACTGTAAAAACAATCTTGGATCAAGAAAATAATACTAAAAATAAAATCTACTTGATTTTTGTATTACACCTAATGTAAACCAAACAAGTAATGTCTCTTGATGCTGTTTTTCCTGTTACAAGATACATAGGCTGATCTTCAACAAGCATTACAGGTGAGTTGGATTAATGCATTCATTTAGTTCAGACAGCTCTACATAAAAAAAAAAAAAAGCATTTGCTTAATTGGTATTTGGGCATAATAAGTTAATGTGGCTAGATTGTTTGGCTACTTAGCAGTTTTATTGGCAATGCTATTGATTTTATTACATCCGATAACTTATGTCAAGAATCACTTAATATAGATGGGTAGTTTTTTTTTTAAAATGACTGCAGATTAACGGCAACTAGACATTTTAAGTTCAGTCAAGGCATTTGCATTAAATAATTAGACTTAATTGTGCTCAGTATATAACTAAATAATACAAAATGAATTTTTAAATGAAAATTTAATTTTCTAACTTTTTTTTTTTTTTAATTTTACAGATTCTACAAAAATGTTACAGATTTTACAGTGCAAAATTAAGCTAATTAGGGCAAATGAAACTACTGGCAAGTGCCAAGCAAATTTTTTTTTTTTTTTTTTAATCTAAATAACCATATAATATAATTTAATATAATTTCTGATCTCTGGACAGCAAACACTTAAGCATAACTCCAGCTGTTAAAGAACCTCTCAGCACTCAATCTGTAGATG
>SCHK01393048.1:0-15695 GCA_004124795.1 Poropuntius huangchuchieni | reverse complement strand
TATATATATAAACACACACACACACACACACACACACACATTATATGCTGTTCAAAAGTTTGGCATCAGTAAAATTTGTTATGTTTTAATGGAGTCTCATATATATATATATATATATATTTATTTATATATATTTATTTATTTCTATACAAATAGAAAAGTAATGAAGACTGGGAATGAACACATAAGGGTGGAAGAAGGCATGTAAAATTTTGATGGTTCAATTGCAGACATATGTAATATTTTCTGCTGAATCCTCTGAGTGCAGATTCTGTGTGGGCCTATTAATAGCTTGACTTTAGCTCTAGACTGACACTGTGAAGCGTTTGGAGCAGTTATTCTGGGCAGTACTACACTTTCATTTTCACACTTTTTACATTTGTTTACAACACTGTCTCTGGACAAGGAAGTGGACCGTATTGAATTAAATCTGTTTGTGTGTTCCAGGCAAAACAGTCTTTGGCTACTCTCACTAAGGATGTTCCTAAGCGACACTCACTGGCCATGCCCACAGAGACTGTCGTCAACGGCAACCAAGAGTGGGCGATGCATGCAGAGCTTCCTCTGACTGCGGCGATACGACAGAGTCAACAAAACCTTTACCACTCAATGGACAGACAGGGTACACACACATTACACTTACAGCAATGACCTGTCCGTTTAAAGATCTCAACCAGAAAGCTGAGAAATACTTAGTAATAATGAGTAAAAATCAGCCTAATCAGCCCTAATTCTCCTAATGTTTGTGTCTGTTAGTACTGAAAGCATCACCGTGTGTGTGTGATGCTGATGGCATCAGCATGATGTCATCAGCCGCAGCCAGGATCAGTCCATGTCACTCTAAACAACCGTCAGTCATCTCAGACGCCTCGGTGATGGAGGGAGAGAGATCCTCAACGCCATCAGATTCACCTCGACACAGAACACACTCCCTCTGCAATGTAAGACACACTCACTGTGACACTCTTTGCATTGCAAAACACATACACAAATGAACAAGTGTAGTACTGTAGTGTGGCATGCTACTGTTTACCTGACACCTAAACCTCAATACGTTTACATGCACATTTACTTGTACTTATTTAGCAAACTATGTTATGCATAGTGACTTACAAATAAGAACCATATTTAACAATTTGTCACAGTCTACAATATTCAGAGTATGCTATATTAAACAATATTCGTAAGATTTTTAAATGGCTAAATTAGGAAACATGCTAAAGCAGATGTAAAATGCTGAAGTTTTTTAGAAGAGGTGCACAAAATACTGATGTATTTTCACAGTATTTTCAATCAGCGATTGTAAATATGATGTTACCATAACTTTTATTTAATTGGTTAAAATCTTAAAAATTTGTCTGCATTAACAAAATTAATATAATGCAGTATTCTAATTAGTACAAATCTAAAATTCTACAAATATTATCATTGTTACTATTATTAAAAATGTATTGAATTACATGTCCTTAGTCAAATTTAAGAAAAAATATTTATCTGCAATAACAAAAAAATATAGGGACTCGTTGTAACAATAATACTACTACTGCTAATAATAAAAATCTATTTAAACTATAAATTAAAGACTTCAAACCACAGGAGAGCACTCAACACATTTTACATCTTGAGTGGTATTTTGATTCTTTAGCTGTTATTGTGCTTTGAGATTAAGATATTATGACAACCTTCATATGCATTGTGCCATGATACAGAATAGTTTCTCTGCTCATTTTTGATGTATCACCTTTGCTTCTCTCGCTTATTATTTCTTTCTTTATCCCTGTCTCCAGTCTCTAGAGGATCTAGAGGAGCAGAGACGCAGAAAGAAGAAAGAGAGGATGGGTCTGGGTTCTCTGTCGAGGGTGTTTGGTCGAGGAAAGCAAAGAAAGTCTATGGACCCCACTCTGTTTGATGGTACTAACACACCTGACTACTACATAGAGGAGGATGCTGACTGGTGACGCTGCTGAGAGCCCCCCCTAACTCGTTTCTGTGTGTGTGTGTGTGTGTGTGTGTGTGTCTCTCTCTCTATTGCTGCCATCTTTATGAGCACAAGCTGACTGTACAATGATTCCAAACTGTGCCGCAGTAGACCCAAACCTGCCCAGAGTTTGTATGCGTGTGTGTGTTCATTTTATACCCACTTTAGCAACTCACTGGAAACTTGAAGGACTGCTGAATGTGTAAATAATAGTCATTGTGCACTCTGTGCTTGTGTTTCCAGATGCCTTTTATATCATTTAACGCTCATTGTCTCAGCTGTTTTTAAACCTGTGTGTTAAACATATTGATGGAGCTCTCCTGTCGGAAGTCAGCAGGACCCTCAGCGTGTATGAAAATCCAAAAAAAGGACATTCGCTTTTTCACACTGTGATCCAAAAGATATCTGATCATCTATCTGCAGCATATTCTGGTATTTGGACATTTGATGTAGTCTGTGACTTTTAGTGAGCAGTGGACCGTCCTGCCTTTCCCACAGGAGAGTTTATAACCACCATTACACACACTAACTCTGACAACTGCCTTCACTACAACATTAACCAGGAGGCAAAAACTGATCTGAGAACAGTGTGGAAATACAAAATATAAAAAATAAAAAAAAGCTTAGGATAGTTGTCATGGAAATGATTACTGTACCTTTAATAAAGCAGGGTATGACATAGAGCTCCACAGTAGTTTCCCATGTTGCTTTGCAAGTGGGGACTGGATACCTTTACTCTACAGGGCCTTTCACCATTAAACTTTGTATTTATAGTCTATTATTTTTATTTTTCTGAAATCAAAGCTAGCTATCATTCAGTGGCAGATTCTTACCATTGTGTACATTTCAATATTGCACTGACATGAAATGAAGAATAAATGAGTTTTCAGAGCATGGAGTGTGTTCTTCATCAGCTGGAGATGGAGAGACGACTCTCGTTTTCCCTGCTGTGTTTGGCTCAGGCTGGTGCTGAATAGCATGGAACTCTAAATGGCATGGAAATGAAAATGGTAATAAGTTATATAACTACAGACTATTTTGAAATAAAATCAGAAACACTGAACAGTGTGTGGCTGAGTTCTTCGCTCTTTGTAATTGTGTTTTGGCACTTCGTCTCCCTGAGCTTGTCTTTTGCTACTTCACGGACTGCCTGATGGCGTTTAGGTAGTACAGCAGAGCATAATTAACTAACTCATTACTAAATATATTTAACCACATGGGGCATTTATCTGTATGTGTATGTGGTTGTTTAATCCATTTGTCCTTTTTTATCTCACTTTTAAGTCTTTACGGGGCTCTCAAAGTCATTTTGGTGCAGGATGAATTCTGTGTACATTGTTTTCCTCTGCAGTGGCTCATTAGCTCCTGGTGATGTGCAAACTCAATACTGATAATGAAGCTCCATTAGAGAAAATGGTTTAATATATGAGTAGTTTGTATAGATGAGATAAAAGCAGTATCTTAACAGGCGAAACCAGACAAGCTGTTCTTTTCCAACAACATTTACTCTTTACAAGGACTTAGCAGTAGCCATCTGTTTTGTTAGTCATTATTTTACAACCTCTGGACCCAAAGACTGATTCTAAGAAAGCAATGCTTTGCTTTTCGAAACAACCCTATTATTAAGCAATTTTGGGCGCTTGGGTTGATTGCAGTTTTTGAAGGCGGTTTAGTGCTGCCGTCTACTGGTGAAATTATTGGAGCGCGCACAGAAGACGCTTTAGTGGCTGCTTTTCAAAAACTATTATGTAAATGGGAAAAAAAATGTATGTTCCAAGATATTTCTCTAACTTCTTATCTCTGAATTAATATATTTTGTGTTTATGGTATCGTATACATGCTCGTCTCACCTGAGATAACACGGTGGTAATGCTCGTAAATTATAGAAAACAAACTCGCATTAAGTCCCGCCCCTCTCCCGTCATCCACCAATCTAGACTCTGATAGTTTCACAAGCCCCGCCCGCCTCAGTGTGAGCCTATCGGAATGCGAGGAGCATCTGGATCGGCTTCAGCAGGTGGAGCTCGCGCGGACGGCCCCCATGTCCCGTTGGCGTGCAGGAACCGTGCAGGCGTGGCTGGAGGTGATCATGGCCATGCCGATGTACATACGGGCCTGTGCAGACAACGTAAAAAGTGGGAAGGTAGACGTGACCTTGTCAGTATGATACACGAACACTTGTCCACACTAGTCTATAAAGGTATACCATAATATACACAGATCCTATCAGTACTGAATCTTTTGCAGTGTTTGTGAATGTTGGAATGAATCATTAATATCTGTGTGTGTGTTTTGTTAGGTCTTGTTAGTTCTTACGGATGAGGACCTGGAGTTTGTTTTAGGTATCAGTAATTCAATGCACCGAAGGAAACTCCGTCTAGCCGTTGAAGACTACAGGGATGCAGAATCAGGACATGGGTAGGAAACACATCTTAAAACAT
This sequence comes from Poropuntius huangchuchieni, assembly GCA_004124795.1. NCBI lineage: Eukaryota > Metazoa > Chordata > Actinopteri > Cypriniformes > Cyprinidae > Poropuntius > Poropuntius huangchuchieni. Next base: position 11,276 of record SCHK01393048.1, on the reverse strand, counting down.
AAAAAAAGAGAACAGAACAGAAAAATAATTTCATAGAGGGGACCCCTGCATAGTAAAAAAACAAAAACAATAATTGATAGAGAGGACCCCAGCAGATTAAATCAATTGTTATGGGATAGTTCACTCCAAAATTTTGTCATTGTTTGCTTACTTTGGGGTGAACAATCCCTTTAAGGTCAAGTGGTGTGATCCCCCAAAAACTTAATTTTATTTATGTTAACTATATTATGTAACTTCTCTTAGTAAACCAGTATACAAAACTAGCTAAAAATTGATTTCTAGATTTATAAAATATTTTTCCTTTTCTTTTCTTATGTTGTTTTAGCCTTTCTAAAGCAGCTGATCTGGATCACCACTGGGTGGCTCAGGCCTGGCTGACTGATGTAGGTCTCCCTCAGTATTCCCAGTTCTTCCACACTCACCTTGTGGACGGACGTCTCCTAAGTACACTCACACGCACCGACCTTGAGAAGCATCTGCACGTGTCTAAAAAAGCCCACCAGAACAGCCTGCTACTGGGAATACAGCTGCTACACACGCTTAACTTTGACAAAGAGGTAACACACACACACACATAAACCAGAAGAATAGCATGATGGGAATTCCCACAGGCACTAAACCTTACCAAAAAGGAACAACCACCTCACAAACACACACACATCAGAATAGCCCAGTTTGGAAAAACATACTCTGTTTGTCTGTGTAGTAAGTTAATGAGGTTAAACAACAAATACCCAAATACTGTTTCCTGCAGATTTTGCAGTCCAGACGATCAGAGTGTGAGAATCAGAACACAGACCCTGTAGTCTGGACCTGTCATCGCATCATCAAATGGATCAAAGAGATTGATCTGAAGGTACCATTGAGAGAGAACAGCAGTGCTAACAGAGAAAGTGTAGAGAAAAAACTCAAAAGAAAAACATATCTTTTCATTTAGGAGTTTGCTGACAATCTTCAGAGCAGTGGGGTTCATGGTGCCGTCATGGTGATGGATCCCTCCTTCAGCTCTGACACCATGGCGGCGGCTTTATGTATTCCAAGCAACAAGCACATGGTCCGTCACCACCTGAATGAAGAGGTGAAGGCACTTGTCAGTGCAGCCAGGTAAGACTGTCACTTAGTATTGTTGTACTGTTTGTGTCTGTGTCTAACTCTACAAAAGAATGTGTCTCAGTGAATCAGTGTCTCTTTGAATATATTGTCGTACAAGTTTAAGCAACAGTTGAGTCATGCGGATTTCTCTGATGCCTGTGTCTGCAGGGCAGGGCTTGATCAGGAAGTCGAACCTTTGGGGACTCCGCCCACACTTCACCGGCAAAGTTCTCTAAGCAGCTCATCACCCAGCTGTCATGACGATCAGCAGTCTTTAAGGAGGGTGAAGGTAGCTTCACTTAAGCTGAATCATAAAGTCTTAAAACTCATACAAATGCCACATTTAGACATGTGCTGGTATTCGGTAATACGATATACTGTACCATGATTATGAACATGCCCGATATTGTAATCATGGGCACTTTAAAATACAGCTAACTATTTATTACAAATTGCATTAAAATGAATGCGAATACTTGTATGCGCTGAAAATGAAGACCAAGAAATGTTCGTCCAATCAAAATGTTCGGTCCGAACATTATGAGAGGCTTTCTTACCTGCCTGTCAACATATGTATTTGCATACCGCTGCACACCCGGTTCGCGCAGACAGGATACGTCATCAGCGCGTTCACATACACTATGCAGACAGAGCGAGAATGACAGGCAAACATCAACAACCTGACCTTCCTTCCTGGTATTGTAGTACTGTTGGTGAATGACACATGATGTATTGTAGTAATGTTGTCTATGATCGTCTGGTCTATGTGCGTATATGCCTTCAGGGGGCGTGGCTTTGGACGGTGGGACATACGCTTTCAGTGCTATCAGGCTAAAGTTAGCATTTTCCAAAATGTCCTACTGCACCTTTAAATGTTTCAAACAGCCATTCAGATTTTTGTATTTGCGATGTTCATCGCAGCACTGAATACTGAATATTTATTTTTAAAAATTTTTACATTTTAATCTGGACTAAAATGTGCCCTAGATTAAAATGTTTTGATTCTTTATTGATTGGTCACACTTTACATTAAGGCTCCATTAGTTAATATTAGTTAATTCATTAGTTAACAACTGCCAATGAAAAATTCTTTAAAAGTATTGCTTTATTGCATTTAAATGCTCGGTTCTTTTTATTCTAAGTAAAAAAGGTTTTAAATATGTTATATTATTACAACACATTTTTGCAACTTATTTCAATATTGTGATAAAATATATATATGCAACAATATATCACTTTATTATTATTTAAATTAAAAGAAAGATTGCAGTATTTGTATTCTCTCATCATTTACTTACTCTTGTGTCATTCTAAACCTGTATGACTTTCTTTATTCTTTCTAACATAAAAGAAGATATTTTGAAAGAATGTGTTTTTGTTCATGTAATGGTAGTCTGTGGGCTCCATTGTTGTTCAGGTCCCGTCATTCTTCAGAATATCGTCTTTTGTGTTCTGTGCGTTCAATAGTTCACAAGGTAAATGATGTCAGATTTTTAATTTTTGGGTGAACAATTACCTTTAAATGTAGTTAGTTACTATATCCTTTGCATAAATCTCTTTTCACAACCAGTGTTTGATCTCTTTTCAAGGTTTTTGCTCTTTGGTTCCTTCAAATGTAGTTCTCAGTAACAATGCATCCTCAGAGAGTGAAGATTTGCATTATTGCTTGAATAATTCTTAAAAGTCAAATGTTTGGAGCACCAGTGAATCAGAAATCTGACGGATCCATTTTCTTTTTATACAGCAGCAGCTTGGTCTCAGCCCAAAGAATTTCACTGGACGAAAGATCAGTCACCAGAACAGATCAGGGTCATTTCCAAGGAATGGACTTCAGGAGGTCTCGCTACAACGAGAGCGTTGCCCAGTTCGACATTTTTCTGCTGCTGAGCTCACCAATGTCTGAGTCATTCTCCTGTTGAGATCACTGATGAAAAACATGACACTTTCTTAAAGCTCCCAAATGTGGGATTTTCTTTTCTTTTTCAAGGTGAATGTTGATGAAATCTCAATGAAATTTCACATTTTCAGTTTCTGGACCCTTGGTTTGCCAGTAGGGATCTTGGCTTTGCTTTGTAGACCTTATGTTGTTGTTGTTTGTGACTGTAGACTCATTTGTCTCAAAGTGAGACAATGTTAAAAATCCATTTGAAAGGGCACATACACTAAGCTTTTATTTATCTGTGTAGATTTTGATGAAATTATTGTCATGTGTGTGTGTAAAGAATGTGTGAGGAAGCAGGGTGGAGTATCATGACAATCTAGCTATGATTTGTGAGAACTCCACAAAGAAATTTGTGATAAAGTTGGATTTCTTTCCCCAATAAAATGAATATTTTCACATTTAATGTGTTCATTTTAGAAAACAGACTCTGAGAACATTAGATTTAGTACCACAAAATGCTGTAAAATTACTGTGTTACATAGTAAATCATTATTTAAATTTGAATTTCATGAATTTACCTAAATTAACTTTATTATATCAATGGGTTTCACTTAGTTATGTGGTTAAAATATAGCAGGTCCATAACCACTCATGCGCACACAATTTTGTATAACATGAACCCAATTCACTCCTACTTGGTTCAAATAGTTCAAACTTGCTGCTTTTGTGTACCAGCTGTAAATTACCAATTTTAATATCACGCAAACATAGCTATGCTACCAATTCCAAGGTCATGCACATTGCTAAGCTGTAGCAGGGGTTAGGCTAATCATCAAAGTGAATGTGCAAAGATCAAAGATATGACTGTTGTACATTTACATGTTTATTAACCGACTTTCTGAAGCAGGGTAAATGGAGGTGCATATTTTTTATGGATAAAGACAGGACAACATGTTCTCCATATAAAAATGGTCTTAAATTTGAGTTAAATCTTCTCTCTGGTAGCCTACTTCCCTATTTTGTCCAAGGACATCAAGACAAGAAACCATTTTTAGGGGGTTGAACATTTTTGAAAAAAATGATCAGCTAATTCCCCCCCTTTGACATTGTTGTGTTCTTGTTAAATATTTGTTCTTCATATTTCTAGTATCTGATAAACATCATACCTGCCCTACAATTCCCACGGTTTCCCTGCCAGGATTAATAAAGTACTTCATTATACTGAGAAAAATATGTAATACATGTAAGAGCACTCCTTGTTCCATTTTACTGTAAAAGTTACATGACGTTCCTTAACGTAAAGTTATGAGGAAGCACCTTGCCTATGTGGTCAACCTTTGTCCAACGTTATTAACACTGCCAGAATCCCAACTGCCCATAAAATGGTTAAATATTGTTGAGCATTTGTTCCGCTCTAGGAATTTATGTTAGGCTGAACCCCGTTTGACATATTTATGTGGGTGATGCTGGTGATTTAATGTGCACCACCCTGACTGTAGAATGGTGTGATAAATAATGCTAGTATCTTGAAAAATGTATAAATAAACTCCATGTCATAAATAAACTCCATGTCAGCTTCTCCACAGTCTTCCTAAAGGTTATCAATAATTATTACAAAGAAAACAAATCTAGAAATATAAAAAGATGAATGAAAATAAGATTAAGACTTGGCTTTTTAATTAGTTATGAAACTGGAAACCCTGATAGTTTATGATTCTATTTAAAAATAAAGCTTTGATTTTCTCTATTATAAATTCATCACTGTCTGTTTAACTGGAAGTCTCTGAAGTTTTATGGACCATCAGTGTCAGAGGATGGGGAAGTTTTGCCCCTCAGGACACATGGGCGGGGCAGGAGCCAGAACAGGTCTGTTAAAGGGTTAATTCTGGACTGCAGGGACAGGAAGATGTTCACGTCTGTGAAACTCAAGGCCAGACCGCTTTAAGAAATTTAAGAAAGTTGAGTTTCTGAAGGAATGTAACAAATGCTCCGGTGTACGTGTGCATCATTGGATTAAAAGGGGTTTCATCCAGCATTTAACCGGGTTTGGTCTCCTAAACAAAAGGAAAGGAATTTTTCTCGGTAAGACTTGTTACATTCTCAGTGAACTTAAAGTTTGACTCGTTTTCTGGAACTTTTCTTACTGTTTACATGAGTTGCATAGCGCGTTTGGTTTTTAAAACGCATGTCGTGCGCAGCGTAATTTGTTGTTTTAAATGTGTCTTTATACATTTAATCATATATTTTCAGTTTTTACGCCTTACAATGTGACCATTCTGTTAAGAATCGCTGTTGTTATCTCTTAGTGTTTTAACATGACGTCTGGTCATGTAAAGTTGCATTAATCTAATGTTTGATTTAAAGATAACTCTAAAGATCGAGATATGTTTTATGTTTCCGTATACACGTTCAAAATATACTCAGATTTTCAAACGCTGATGCTGAAAGGAACACCAAGAAACTTACCTTCATACTTTTCCAGTCTTGTGTGACTTTCTTTCTTGTGTGATGCACAAAAGAAGATTTTTTGCTAGAATGTTAAACATCTGACATTTTTAAATGTTTTTGCATTTTGCATAAAAACTAGGTGCTCAAGTTAAAATAAAATAAAAAGTTCGAAACACATGGAGACCTTTTGTCCATTCCTCTTGCATTTAATCATAAAAGTGTATTCGGTCTGAACTCCCCCTTGGGTGTCGTTTTGAGTACTGTAAATGATTACATCATTTTTGGGTGCACTCTCTAAATTCACTGATGCTGGAATGTGAGTGTATTTTTCCCTCTAAGTTACAGCTACCATCTGAAATGCTGTCTAAGTAGGCTGTCACCAGAGTTTCTGGGGCCCCGGTTACCATGAGCTCCCTCAGTTGAACCCTTTCTCCTTGTTATGGTGCCCCTTGTAATGTGAATTTATGTGGCGCTATTTTTTTTTTCCTCTTGTCTAATCTGGCTACAGTGGCTTTTGTGAGAGAAGGAAATTCCTGCCATTCCCCAGTTAGGATTCACTATCATTTTATCTATCTGCATGCTTAGACATGCTAGGTAAATTCTATGTTAGGTATCTATTTCAGGCATGTACACTTACTAAACCTTGTTTATGCTCGAAGGAAATTACATTCAACAAATCAGATGTGCCGGGATGAAATTATGTCTGTCCATCGAGACTTTAAATACTCTCCTGGAATACAAAGACACAGCTCATGAGCAACTGCCCACACAGCATAACTGATGAATCACAACTCAAGGAAATAGATTCCATTATAAACTACCTGGCTCTACATGTACAAGATTTACGCTGATCTGAGAGCATGATTTAATGTTGCTACCATGCTGAGAAATGATGAAGGGTGCGGTAAGAGCGCTTATCCCAGACCTGCCTGTACAGATAACCCATGCCAGGAGCTGTGTAGGCATGACACAGCAGAGTTATGATGAGCTTTCTTTAATGTGTGTTTGTCTATTAAACAATAACACATTGTTAGCAAAGACATTTTTGGAGCTTGGAGTTGCCTGGTTTTCACTCTAACATGCACCTTCCAGAGCAGAGATGAAATTTCACCGAAGTCTGTGAACTCTCTCACTTCACTATTGAATCAAACTCTTTCTTCCATTTTTATTCACCTGTAACTAAATCTCAGTTGAAGGGACACCTGCCTAATCTCATGGAAGGACGTTAGGCAAGCCTAACATCATGTCTACTGATATGTGTGCAGAATAAATATGCTTTGATGATAACCTTATCACTGCTGAAACACAGGCTGGGTTACGCTATTTTCACACAGGCTTTATCAAGGGACTGGGCCTGGATATTGGACGCTGAATGATATAAGACTCTTTTATGATAGTCTGTCTTGATTATTTAATCACTTCTCTGCTGATTCACCTTTGTTTGTTTTTCTGTTCACAGAGTGGGTCAGTCCTCCAGAAAAGACAGGAAAAATGAGATTAGGTTTTTAGGCATTTCGACAGGCACAGGACGACAAACAACATATCCAGAGGAGCTTGGAGTCCATGGTAAGGTTTGGAAGCATGTCCTACAGCGACCAGACTCCACCCAGCCCCAGCAGGACCAGCGGCACTAACTCTGGGGCACAGTATGCTACTGCTGCGCTGGGCGTGGGCCTCATCGCTCTGGGGATAGTCATGATTGTGTGGAGTGTGGTGCCGACAGGGTCCGGAGGGAACAGCTCCAGACCTGGCATGGATCAAGGTCAAGTTCGCGAGACCTCATCCGTGGCATTCGTCTTAGTAGGGGGAGGAGTGGCGCTTCTGCTGCTGTCTGTGTGTCTGAGCATACGGAACAAACAGCGGGCGGCCAGGGGACAGGAAGCCGGCAGTACAGCCACTAACACACAGGAGGAGGGGGCTACGTGAGTACATACTGTTAAATACACACCCAGGTGCAGCCACATTCTTACACTTTATGATTGTAAATAGGTCAATGACGTGGCTGATATTTTTTTTTTGTCCTATTAATGTCGTCAAAGACGCCATTAAACGCAGACATTTAAACGGACAACCTATGGATGAAAACTGCTATGATTACTCCACTTTTAAAGCGTAAATTTGATTTAAACAATAGGTCTACATAAAATTCACATGTGCAGTTCATAGGGGTTGTTTTGTGTTATCCCTATAGTTATTGCATGAAATATTATTTAAACCTATTACTATTAACATTTACATAACATTTATTTATTTTCTCACAATTTAGATTTTTTTCACAAATGCAAGTTTATATCTCCTAGTTCGGATTTTATAGCTTGATTTAACTCAACAGTAGTGAGTCTACAGACAAGGATGGAAAAAAAAAAAAAGAATGACGAGTTGTTTTTCCTTATCAGAATTGTGAGATATAATCTCGGAATTGCGAGAATAAAGTCAGAATTTTGAAATATAAACTTAAATTGACCTTTTTTATTCTTTTATTCCATGGTTTCCGTAGACTGCTACTTGAAAACGATCATTTCCTGCTACCAGATAGGCTCCGCCCACAAAATAATCATCACTGTTCGTAAACACCGAATTGGTCTATATGGCAGGTTGACGCAACTCTCCTGGTATCATAATGAAAAAAACCCTTGCAAATAATGAAATTCTTTTTTAAACATTATTAAATAGTTTGGCATAATCTTATATTACAATGTCTTAGAAAAAGGTTGTACAAAACTGCTTTGCTGCTGATTAATATTTGAAAAACTTTGTCTGCCAAATCAGTTTGATCCAACCAACATGCAGGAAAAAAGAAACAGGACATGATATTATAAAGAGGACCGCTGCAGACCCTCATGACTGTGTCTACGGATCACATTTGCCGTCCAGAGGTCACATTTGTCAGATGTATGTGTCATCAAGGATGTCTCGTTTTTAGAAAAGTAACCATTATAAAGTTGTCTGTTAGTCCTCTTGAGGCGTAAATTATTGTATTTTCTTTCTGACTTTGGAATGTAATGGTTACTTTTGGAAAATGAGGCAACCTCAATGACATATACAGCTGACAGATAACCTCCAGAGGACGCAAACTTTATAATCAGGGACAGATTGTGTGTCAAGGTCAAGAAGTCTCATCAAATGTTTTATAATTGAGCATGGTTGGTTCAGGTTGTAAAATGTTGTGTGGTGACTCCCAAAGAATTACTAGGATTTTGTGAATTAATAGCATTTTACTGTTTACATAAATATCATATAACATATATTTAAGGTACTCCTACACCACATGGCATTTTAGTTTTTGAAAGAAGTCTCTTGCTCACCAAGGCTGCATTTATTTGATAACAACAACAGTAAGGAGTAATATTGTGTAATATTGCTACAATATAAAATAACTGTTTTCTATCTACTGTTTTTCTATTTTCATATATTTAAAAAAAAAAATTATTCCTGTTATGGCAAAGCTGAATTTTCAGCATCATTACTCTAGTTTTCAGTATCACATGATACTTTAGAATTCATTCTAATATTATGTTGTTGTTTTTTTTTAATTATTAATAATAAGATTTCTTATTATTATCAATTAAAAATAGTTGTACTGCTTAAAAATCTTGTGGATACCATCATATGTTTTTTTTCAGGATTCTTTTTGTAACAATGTTTGTCACTTTTAATCATTTACTGCATCCTTGCTGAATAAAAGTATTAAGCATTGATTAAGCCTTACTGACTCCAAATGTTTTGAATGATAGTTTGAACAATAACGTGCAGAATATGCTGTGTATGGTTGTAAATGTGCATTTATTTTTGCATCTAGGATGGAGCAACTAGCTCAAAACTACACAGTTCCCACTTATGAGGAGGTGGTAATGAGTGGCCAGTATCCCATCAGTCAGTCCTCGGAGCGACACAACAGCATCACCCAGCTACCAGCCTATGAGGAGCTAGAGGAAGATCAGCGCACTGTGGAAGATGGATTCAGCCCAGCACGCAGACCTTCATCCCAAATCGACCCTAGCACTGGAGCGGGCGGCCGAAGAAACAGCCGTCCCGGGCGCAAGCTGATTCCACTTAAAATTAGGCGCATAAAATCTGACAACCTAAGAAGGAAAAGCTTAAGCGATATCCAGCAGACTAACGTGTTCACCATCGAACCCCTCACACCTCCTCCACAGTATGACGAAAAGCTCCCTCCAATTCCTGCAGATGAACAACAGTGAGCCATGCTCAAGGTTTACGCTACACAGCAGTGTGATGAAGTGTGCCTACCTCCTTTACAAATTACTACTGCATTGAACTTAATATTACTCCTCTGGAATGGATGTGCCACTATCAGCAGCACAGAAAAGGCAGTGGTATGGAAAGGGGAGAGCCTTCATTATGTCGGCTGAATATTTCCTTGTAGCAAAAAAAAAAAATAAATAAAAAAAAAAATTAATAGAAAAGTTGCAGCTGACTGGATTAAAACTGAACTGGATTTTTGAATGATGTTTACTGAACCACTGCTGGTCTTTGTACAGGATGGTCTTGTTTTTGCTGTCGAGCTTGAAATTCAGTATCCAAGCTGTCTAGACCTTTGTTTCATAGGATGTCCACTAGAATTTCAGAAGAGATGTGAAACTGTAAACTGTGAGTCACATCAGCACTATTGCGTTTTTTTGCACTGATATGTGTTTGTGTCAGGTGTGAGTGCATGTGATGTTTTTTTTGTAAATTTCCAAGAACTTTGCTTTGGTTCTTGTGTTGGCTTTAGCTTTCTGTGTTTGTGTGTAAGTATGGTTGTTCTTAGTGACCTTGTTGCCGGAGTGACACACCGTGAGGTCATCAGTATGTGTCTTTCCTCATGGTTTACGACACAGAGAAGTTCTTTGACACTGCAGCTGCCTTATATCACTCTCTCACCAACACACACCATCAGACACAGAGAATTTCTTGTCTCCCTTTTTCACTAACATGGATACACAAACACTCAGGCTTTTCATCTATTTATTTTTAACTTTTAATGTTGATTTGTGTGAAGACAACTGTGTTTCTCATAGGGCAGCTGTGGCTTCTCCATGCTGTGAGGTTCAAGCTCCCAGTCATCTGCACTTGCATTACTGCTTTAAACACTGCAGGATTTTCACATTAAGACACACCTGTTGGTTATTAATGAAATCAAAGTTTCTTTTTCTGGAAATTTTGCTGATGCCTCTGCAGTTTAAGACATGGATGGAAAAATGTTGCTGAATCTCGTGTGCTATTTAATGATATGTTGTATGTTTCTTTTTTTCTATTTTGTCATATTGTGTTCATAATTGTAAGCTAGTATGGAATGAGAAATAAACAGTTTGACGTGGATGTATTTGATCTAGAATATTAATATAAATAAATAAATAAACAAATGTATATGCTAATTATACTTAAAAATAGTGTGTGCATGAAAGAGAATCAGAATAAATTTGATCCTCTCAAGCACTTCCTGTATTTTAGAAAGATCAAAAGGAATTAAAAAATAGTCATTTTTGATTTGTTTTGAATGTCTATTCATGAAGTTTGTTACCACAAAAGGAAAAAATAAAGATGTGACACAAGGAAGGATTTCATTTTGGATTCTAAATTGTCTAAAAATTATACATTTCCATCCTGAACTGATGTATTTAGTTTATACCCTAACACTCATGTAGTGGACTGTGATTCATCCAGTAACAGAGTCAGTTCACTATAAATATTCATTCATTCTTGTTCAGTAATTTGTTCAATGATCCTTGCTGTAGAATGAGTGAGTTATTGAATCATTCACTCAACCAATTCGGGCAGTGAAGGGCGTATCTCTTCAGTAGGTCCAACCAATCAAACGCTCCTTTAGAACTGTACTCGAATGCTTTTGGTC
>SCHK01393002.1:9597-19992 GCA_004124795.1 Poropuntius huangchuchieni | reverse complement strand
CCCCGAACTGAGGTGCATACCGAACCATGACATCTGTGTATTGTTACACCCCAAATAAAAAACATTTTTAAAAATATCTCCTTTGTTTCAAATCGATTAAAATAAGTTAGGAACGACGTGAAAATGTAAACTATCCCTTTGCAGCCAGAAATATGCTTTACACAAATACATGAATGCAGACATTCGGCCTGTAAACTGCTGTGTTAAGTTAAGTTGTTTTTAGCAGTGACTTAGATCAAGATTTTGGTAACTGTTGTTCCGCCATAACAGTAGTTGACCTGAAAGAGAAAACTGATCGTAAAAGCATACAGTTTTAGATATAGCGCAACTTGCGGCAATAATGAGAAAATGCATTTGCGTTGCACAGTCTATCGTATCCAGAAGCGTCTGCTTTCATGTACATGCATAGATCATTTTTTCGGGCCTAAAAGTACATTTGTAAATTTTTGTTTATGGTGGGCGAGTCATATTGGACTTATACTGACACCTAGTGGTGTGGATGCAGAATTATGCAAAATCAGATGTTTTCAGTTTTAGAAATGCATTATCAGCCATGACTAACTAATTATCCATTAAGTCAGTATTATTCAGCTGGTCATGTGATCTTAACATGGCAGCCCCCAAATTTGTTTTTGTCCAGCAGTATTACTGCTAAGAGTAAGAAACTCACGTGAGTGTACATGATTTAGTCAAAATTAATTTTTTTCATCTGTAAAACATTTTAATGAGAAAAAAATTACTGAGTGCATCTTTCAATGCCGTTATTCCTGATTATATTATGTATGTGAGAATCATTTCCAATCAGAGTTTAGCCTAGTTTAGGATTGTGTATTATGTAAATTTACAGTAATAAGAATGAAGTATTCATTCTTTGTGACCAAAAATAGGCATCTGTGTGTAGCTAAAGGCTGTGTAGAGTGATATTATGATATTATTTCCCTGTACTGTATGACTGTGTGTAACCGTAGAGCTCCACACACAGGTATTGTTGTATTGTTCAGCTGACCGAACAGCTGTGTGTTTGCGTTTAGCTGAACGCTGGGTTGTGGGTTCCTGACAGAGGTGTTGGTGGCGTATATTTCCCTCTCAGCAGTGACAGAGACAGGATGAAGAAACACATGCTCATAACAGCAAGGATCGCGATGGCAGAAATCAAGGCGCTCGTCACTGAATTCATTTTGAATGGAGGGCTGTTTAAATGTGCTGAAAGACACATACATACACAGAGTGTTAGGAAGACTTTATCCAATATGTAACCCACCGTTCAATCTCTATCGCACGCTCTTTCTTTCAATCCTCTTGTTCAGTTCTTGATAACACCACCTGCTTCTACCCTCTATTAACTTCTCTCTGTCGGAAACCCTCCGACTCATCGTTATTTTGGTCACGGTTTTAAGCCACTAGATTCTTTGAGGAAAAAAAAAAAATCCTCTATATTTCTGGGAGGAAGTAAAGCATGCTTTTATTCTCCATCAGAAACGCTACAGTTCTGAGAAAGAAGGATTTAGCTTCCTTTTAAAATGTCTAGAATGGAGGACAAAGCCAGGCTTACCTAGCTGGGAATTATTGGTGGGAGTTTCATCTGTGAACAGAAGAAGATTGTTTTAGTGAGAAGAGCACACTTATTGCCTTAAAGCGCAAAATCATGTCTCATATACATAATAGGCTCAATTTGAAAATTGAAAGTTAGTGTTGTTAAAATGGTGCTACTAAATTGAGCTACATAAACACTACAGCACAGTTTATATCGTACCACTTCGGGTGATGATAGGCCCAGCAGTCATAACCGCATTGCCAGAGGCCACGGCAGTTCTTTCCGACACGTTTCTTTTCTTCCTCTTACCACAGATCTGTCAGGAAGTCAATATTTGTGAGTAATAAACACAGTTCTTAATTAAAGTTTCTTTGCTTTTAATAACAGGAAATGAAGCATATTATCACAACCAGAACTAAAACTTTCAGAACTAAAAGTGTTTTCCTTGTAAATTCATATTAGTTTCACTAGACTGTATTTAATTCATATTATTGATGGGACAGCGACTCTTATATATTCTCAGCATCAGCTAAAGGCAGTAAAACCAATCCTACCATGACACATTTTTTATAGTTGAATATTTTTTCACATAATTGATTTGCATTACCGTAATGTCTTTTGTTTGTTTGTTTGATTGCTGTAAAGTTTTGTTCCTTTGTTTTTCTAAATTAAAATCAAATATACCATAGATAGATTCAAAGATTCTGGAAATAAAAAGTGTATCACGATTTGTTTTCAACATTGATAATAATAATAATAAATCATCACATGAACAAATTACATTTTTAAAAAACATTTTAAAATACAAAATAGTTATTTTAAAATGTATTAATACTTTACAATATTACTGTTTTACTGTGTTTTTGATCAAATAAATGGTGAGCATAAGATACATTTTAAAAAAATTACTGACATTTTATATTTTTTAAGAAATATTTTTTTCTGGTAGTAGTAGCAGCAGCAGCAGCAGACTTAGCAGTAGTAATACTAATACTAATAATAATAATAATTATTATTATTATAACTAAATATATATATATATATATATATATATATACACACACACACACACACACAACATTATATATATATATATATATATACACACATTATAATGCATTTTAACTTAGGTTACAATTATTAATGAAAAGATATAATGCATTACAATGTTATGAATATCTTTATAATGTATTATAAATGGCTCTAAGTAAAGTGTTATTAAAAACATATAATATCTTATTTCTTTCTTAGGATTTTATGATGAAATATGACCCAGACATGAAACGCTTTCTAAATTTCACTATTGTATTAGTCTCAAGCAGCCATGCTTACAGGCAAGAGCAGGGGGCAGTCATCAGAGCGACATAGCTTGGTCACGCAGTGCAGAAAGACGGTGGACATTTTCTGGTTCTTGTGCTTGACAAAGCGGAACACCTCGAAGGAGAAGCGGCCCATCTGGCTCTTCCCGTTCTCAAACACTGTTGTTTGTGGATCCTTATCACATCTGCTGGACCAGAGACAAGACACACCTAGCGTTCATCCTCAGTTCTGGTTATATACACACACACATATGTGCAAGCACATCCACAAAACATGGAGTTACCCAAAGAAAAGGTCGTAGCGGAGCTCATCATTAGGATTCCCAGAGGGAGTCGTGTAACAGTAGTCCATCAGAACATTCCACCTGTGGAGAGTGACATGCATGAGTCAGTCACTAAAACACAGAAGACTGGATACCAAATGGCCCTATGAGCAAACCACTGTTGTTTCATATAGAAGTCATGTGTCTTATCTCTACTCAGGACCCATTATAATCTTTCCCATCCACTTTAGTGGCGCCCATCGCTGGCCCCAAACAAGGCCAGCATTGAGTCACTCAGCATTCTTCCTTTAATGGGCTAAACCAGTTCTGGATTTATCAGATATAAGAGAGGAGGTCATTTAGGGAAGTGCTTTAACAAAGCAGTGACACAGTCCAAAGACCATAGACATTTGACCTCCATCAGATTTCATGGTTAACTCCCCAATTAGACCATTTCAGTATCATATCTGCAGTATGTTTTGCATTTGGGCCTCCTTGCAAGATACTTTCCCAAGATATGTTTGTGTAATTGCAGTTTACCTCCTGTCTAGGTTGGTGGCTTTTACGGCAGCAAACACTCGCGTCTTCAGAGTAAGTCCAGACACTGGGATGGAAAGATGATGGACGTATGTGGAGTCCTTAAACATTAAACATCACAGGTTAGGATTCCAAAAAAATCCACTATATTACATTTTATTATTAAATATAAGAAATCAGCAAACTATACAGTTCTACACAACCACTGAAAATAAGTCTAGATAAATATTATAAATCTCTTTTTCCTTCTTCTTATAATGTATTTTAAAAATATATATATAACTTTAAAAGCCTCTACTAGAAACAAGCAATATATATATAGTTATCTATTTATATAAACCTAAACAAATACATAATTAGAAAATATGCTGATGTTCTACATGTACTCACGTTGTATAGAAGTAAATTCAGTGTGCTCACAAAAGTGCCATTGCTGTCCTTCACCGATATCGCTGCAGCCGACCTTCGAACAAAAGAAGCTATTAAAACATGATAAATATATTTTGCAGGCCAATTAAAGTCTGAAAGGAAAACTTGTGTAATAGTTTTTCCTGATTTACTGTCTGATGTCCTTGTAATCAACCGTGCATTAGGTTTTACAACATATTTGTTATGCATACTAATTTAATTATACCTTACAATTCAGCTCGTTAAGGCTTAACAATAAGTGTTAAACACTTTACGACATGCAATTTGGGACTGTTTTATCTTCCATCAAAATACTGCAAATAATTTAGCATGAATTTAAAAAAAAAAAAAGAAGACAATAATGCATTATTTCGCTATATATCAGTGATGAAGTCGACTTACGAAGCAAGCTGCGTGTTGTTGACCAGGTATTCCAGAGGGTAACTACAACTGAACTTATAAAGCAGACCTGGTAGGTAGCTGATGACCGTCGGGGGATCCGGAGTGTCGATGTATCCTGCTATATTCCCAATCTGGACCAAGGAGAGATTCCCATAGGCATTGGGCCCCTGAGCCGTGGAGACCTACAGACACAAACGCACTAAGGTATGATTGCTCTTCCTAAAACTAATGTACCTTCACCTCCCTAATCCTCAGCTCTTTTATCACTGCCGGATCTCTGTCATCACCCAACCAAAGCTAAATCCACCTCACTGAAGATGTTCTTCATTTATTACAGACAAATTGTCATAGAGAGAATACTGCCTCTCCAAACACAAGCTGTAGGTTAGCATTTATTGGAACAAATGTGTTTTTCTTACTAATGACCGAACCTGAAATTAAAGTTCTGGGCCATTTATGGGCTAATGTGAGTAAATCATTCTGTCATGGGTCAGTGCCCTCCATGCAGGCCTTTAAAAATGGTGAAAACTGGTGTCTTACCATAAGCGAGTTTCCACAGGCCTCCAGCGTGCTGAGACTGATGCTAAACAGCACAACTGTCGGGAACGTGTTGTTGTTGATGAACCCTCGGCAGTGGGCATCGCCGTGACGCCCGTTCAGCGCCAGGTCAGTGTCGGTATAGCCAGAGAAAAGCACCGGGCAAAAATTAATCTTCAGAGTTATGGTTTGCACTCCACAATACACGCTGATGTCCCGCTCAGCTGTCGAGAGAGATTAAAATCTCATTAATTATGTGTCATTGATCAAACGCTTGCACAAAAAAAGCAAGCTCTCACTCACCGGGGAAGCGGCTGTGGAAGTTGGCATCACAGTTGAACCCATTGAATTGCGCATTCACTATGAAAGTTTTACTTACAAGCAAAAGAATCACACACAAACGTTCCATTTCAACGCCTGAGGAAGACAATGTATGAGCAATTTCTTTGGATTCATCAGAAAATGCTTCTTGTTCTGAAATGAGAGAAGAAATGCATGATTAGACTCGCTTCGAAAGATAATTCCACTGTATTGTTCTGTAATTATGCTATTAAATTGGAAGAAAAAGACAGAAAATGAGAAACGCGATACTTGGCTCTTCTGATAAATCTGAAACCAATAATGAGCACGAATTGATCTGAAGTGCAATTACGCAAAATCTGCGAACAAATCAACCTCAATTTATATTTTCAAAAAGCTACAAATCTATTCAAACCGTAGGTATTTGTAAGTATGATGCTTTTACACAGAGTTGTGCGTGTTTCACCCTGACCTCGTCCTCTTTTGCCCTCCGTCTGCTCTAGCATCCCTCGCTCCGTTTCGGAAGACTCACCCGTTTCCCTGGCAGCTGTAGAATCAGCGGTACTCCATCTGTTCTCAGCTGCGACGCGAGACTGACTGGATTACCCAGCATCCCAGCAAAACCACTAGAAACACGGCCTTGCTCCGAGGAAAAAAATTAAACATAAGAGATTCATTATTTGAACACGTCAACAGCAAAAGAGCTGTCTGGGGGAACATGGGAAAGTCCATCAAAAGTGAATGTGTTATACAAATCCTTTCACGGGCCCAGAAACATGAGCAGGTTTTGAAGTTTCCCACTCATATCCTTTCTGCTTGATCTTGCTCTGTCAGCGCTCACAAGCGGCCCCACGCCGCATGTGGTCTGCGAGGGGGGAATTATCTTTTCATCGGCTCCTGGACTGGGCTCGTCGCTGACTGAGCTGGCCTTTCTGTGTGCCAGGACGGTCTGGGTCGGGACCAGGATTGTCTGGACGCTTTAGATGCTTTGTTTGGCCCGGCTCAGTCAGCACTCCCATGATGGTATCCCACCTGTCTGGCCGTGACCCCCCTTTCCGACTGCCGCTCTTGGCCTCGCGACGCCTCCTCGTGCTTATCACCTAATAATGTATATGAGAACCTATATGAGAACGCCATTTCTAATCTCATATTATCTCCATTATCTGCATACTTCTAGTGATGAATGCTTGTTTCAACTTCAACTCCGAATTCATTGCAGACTAATATTTCATCAAATTAGCTGCCATTTTTACATCATTATTTTTCAAATGCCTTTAATCTGCATGATTAATTGCCTTAGAAATGTCTCAACGGTCCATCCTTGTGGTGAAAGGGGAAATTTGAATGATTTCATTATCCGTTCTTACCTGATTAATCAAAGCTCAAAGCGTCCGGGCTGCAGGCCAACTCCAACGGCAATACATCACCCAAAAGTCACTTGTCAATCTGTGCAAAATACAAGAAATCCAGAAGATGAGGATTTTAAAAACTATGCAATACTACCCCAAACTGCTGAAATCCTAAATCCAGCTGGGTTTTACAGAGACACGCATCGCATGAAGCTCTGAGCCCCTTTCGGCCAGAACTCAGCCGGTCTGACGAAGTTTGTCTTGCGTCTTGGACTTTCTTCAGATGGAAGGGATTGTGGGTAAAATGGAGCTGTTGGTCTATAGTGGGGCAATTCAGTACTTGCGATAAGTATCTCTATTTATGCGCTTCCAGCAAATGTCATTCTTTTATTTTTCACACTTGAATGTCTCTATATGGCAGGCTAGAGTGCCGTTTATCAGTGTGACACAATCTTATTCACCTTGGCAAAATATCAGGGCAAGCAGAACTATTACTGTAAGGATTTCCTCATGTGTTATTGCATGTACACTCTAGAATAGCATTTGAGAAAATGGAAAATAATTTGCCATTCTTCTGACATTTTTGGATTCAAGTATTTTTTTTTACTCACTTTTTAAATGTTTTGAGCCATGCAAAAAATAAAAGTTATTTTATTTTATTTTTATTTTTAATGTAACCTGTGTCCTTGGACAGTTGAAGTATTTTAAAACTTTGCTTAAATGTTCTTTAGTTAGCTATTCAAACCCCAAATAATAGGTTTAAGCAGCATTTTTGAAGTTTTCAGACATGCAAAAATAACATTTTATTGTATTTTATTTTATATTTAGAAAACTGTGTGCTTGGCCTTTTAAAACTTTATATAAATGCTTATAAATGTGAACAGAGTTAGCTATTCACTCATATAATGGGTTTAAAACAATCACAGAAAGGTTTTATAGTTACAAATGTGTTTTGTGCTCAATTTAAACACCAAATAGAATGATGAAACTGTCTCTGCTCACATCTGAACTTCTAAAATCAAAGCCAGCAGAAGGAATTGTGTTTATGAACACATTAAGAGCTTATCGCAACACAAAGGCTGTATCTGTTTTATTTGCCTGGCATTTGGTCGTGCTTCATTTTCTTGTCTTTTTATTTATCTGATGACTTTATTCAGAGCGCAATGCATAATGTGGGTCATTAGGAGGTTATGGTGAGAAACTCAGTAATGCGAAACCGACAATAATAGTGATGACAATGACATATCTAACCTTTCTTAAGATCTAACCAACAGTAATATTTGACCATCCTCTCTTAGCAAAATAATATCTGCATATCTTGTATCACAAATCAGTCTATAGTTTCAGGTAAAGCATGTTTCTTTTTTTAACAGGGTACAAGTAATTACTGTTTTTCTTCTAGCCGTGTGAAATGCCATCAGCTTGTGGGCAAGCAGGTGTCAGGCCCAGTGCATCAATCACTGCGGCCTGTAAGGAATTTGGAACGATGAGCAATCTGTCTCTGTTTGGTTGTCATGGCTATCCGGCGGACGGAATACGTCTAGCCTGCTGAGAGAAAAGCAAAGTGGAATTTCAAACTAGGGAACACACTTTCGGTGGCCTTTTTGAAGCGCCATAAGGCATGTAAAAGCCACAAGTTTTGTTAATTGCCTCTGTCTCTCTCAAAGAATCTGCTTGCTTTGTTGTTTAATTGTGCCATGTTTATTCATAAGGGTTTTTAACTGGAGGCACAGTCGATTTTAACTACTTATGATGTAAATTTGATTTGAAATATAACTGGAATGATTTTAGGCCACTAATTGGATATTAATGTTGCAATTCAGCGGAGATTAGAAAGACTTTGTTGGGACTGTCTCAAAGTCAAGTTCTACAAAACATTATGAGTAGATAAAAAAAAATTGATTTCATACAGATGGATCCGCAATACCAACATAAGGACAGATAACACAGCTGAAATAGTTTCAGCATATTTTATAATACTTCTAATATGGAAACAAGTCAGCTGTGTGGCGATAGGGAGATGGAGTGTGGAAAAGAGAGAGGGATAGAGTAGGAAAGTCTGTCAGTGACAGGTGTTTGGCCCTGTGTCGGGTACAGCGCAGATGAAAATGCTTTTTTCTTCTCTGTAGATTGTATTGTCTGTCACAGCAGCCAACTTGGTTACCTCCTAACTGTTTCCCTGTCAGCAAAGGGAACATCACTTGTCATCTATGTTAGCCCTCATCCAGCACAAAAACAGTTATATCTGCTGCTGAATGGGGTCATATAGCACATACTATACAGAAAAAAACATATCCATGTCGAGCATCTGACATCTATATCACTTTTCTCCTCACACCCTTATAATGACCCATTTTGTCAACCCATAGTTGTTTTTAAATAAATGTATTACTTAAAATATTAATGTTAGAAATTCAGACATTTTCAATAANATAAATGTATTACTTAAAATATTAATGTTAGAAATTCAGACGTTTTAAATAAAAAATATATATATATATATTTGAATAACATTTGTGAAATTGAGTTTAGTCATTGGTAGAGGATTCTTGAAACTTAAAAAATGCTTGAGTACATTTTTTAGAAGTCAGAATGAATAAGCAATATTAATAAACATTGTAATCTGTTAGTGTGAATTAGTTTAGTTTATTATATCAGTGATTGATCAATTTCTCATTTTGTTGTGTTTTCTCTGTTATGAAATGTTTTTCAAACAACTTTTTAAAATGTACTTATTTTATATATATATATAAATAACCTTGGGTTTATAATGTGACGCTATTGTGTAAAAAAGCACTCTGATCCAGGAAAGAGTTTATAGAGTTGACACTGCTGGACAGCGTTTGAGGAAACTATTGTGCATGTGAGAGAGCTCAGCGGGACTAAGCAGACAGAAAAGCTGTGTTTCTAGTCCCAGGTGGCAGAAATCACAGGATGCCTTATTGTTTATGTGTGAAACACAAGCCATGTGGTATTCAGACCTGAGGGACACACCTTTTCATTATGAGCCATATCTATAACCAGCTTTCTCCTCACAGACACAAACCTTGACAGAAATCTACAGCATACAAAACATCAGTGTGTCTGGATTGTAATGCAGGAAATTATATAAATACTACATTTTTATAATAATGTAGTTTATAATAATCATCATTATCATTTTAATGATGATGATGATGATTTAGTGTATACTCTTTATAATACCAGTAATAATGCTAATAATTATTATTCTAAATAATAATAATAATGAAATAAATAATAAATAGTGTCATTTTTATAATTAATTTTTTTGTGTATGTGAAGATTACACGTCAAAGCACCCTGAAAGTTATAGATTACACTTGTTATGTAAAATATAAACACAACCTCTTGAAATATTGTTCAGTATTCTGGTTGAATATTTGTTGTAAATAGAAAAAGCTGCCATGCACCTGCGGTCTCTCAAACGGATGTTGTCAAGATGCTCTTGAAAGTTTGTGAACAAGGACACAGAAACCCGCATGTGTATATCGCCCCCTACCGGTGAGACTGCGACACAAGCGCACTGATGCCACCTGTGCGATGCCGACTGTTGATATAGGCCTGAGTCAATCTGCTCGGGCCATTTCACACAAATGAGCCTCGTCCTGAAACTGATCAGTGTTCTGGCATTTTTCATTAATGGCTGATCTCCAGTACATTCAATCCCTGATACCCTCTCCCTCTTGGCTCCTGAGTTAGATCTAACTGATCACCAGTGAGCTGAG
>SCHK01392937.1:574-22251 GCA_004124795.1 Poropuntius huangchuchieni | reverse complement strand
ATTACATTTGTTTTTCTGTAGTATTTACTTCACCACAAAACCATTTTTATCAGTGCACAGTTTGGGGTCAGTGAGATTTTTTTTTTGCAAGGATTCTCATGCTCACCAAATATTTTATCAAATCAATACAGTAAAAACACTAATGTTGTGAAATATTATTGCAGTTTAAAATAACACATAATTTAACATTTGATTTATTTCTTGGAAGACAAAGCTGAATTTTCATCTGTAATTATTCCAGTCTTCAGTGCCACACGATCCTTCAGAAATCATTCTAATGCTAAACTGAAGTATTTTTTTATTATTATTATTATTATTATCAATGTTGAAAACTGTTGTGCTGCTTAATCCTTTTATGGTTATTTTGATGAATAGAGTTCAGTGAATAGAAAGTCAATGCGAAAGTTTTTATTGTCACTTTTGATCAATTACTTACTGAATAAAAAGTAATTGATTAAATTGGTTTTAAATGTTATTCTACCTAGTTCAGATAATACTATTACCATGGTACCTTGTCAAAATCAGACTTGCTCTTACAAAAATAAGTAAAGCATGGTATTGAAATTCGTGTACGTTACCGCGGCATTTACACAGCAGTCCGATGTACTACAAAAAATAGCCTACCACAGAACTTTCTATTTAGAGTTTCAATAAAATTATATGTGAACGTACAATTTAACTAGGCATGCGGCTAACAAATAAAATCAGGCTGAGCTGTTTTCAATCCGCACTGGCATGCGAAAAATTGTATATCACCGTATTTTCAGCGATGGCAAAAAAAGACGCACCGTGATACGAAATTCTTTCGTCAAACCGTCACCATATAAACAAGTTAATAAAGGTGCGCGTGAAAAAGCCATGATTTCACTACAGCGCGCACATGCCTGGAGTGGGTCCGGTGAGCCGTTGTCGTGGAAACGGAGTGACATATTTGCGTAGGCGCCGATGCCTATTGCTCTGCGGACACGTTAGACTACTCCCCAACTAACCTATACACAACAATTCATGTAATAACATACGCGTAAAGCTTAATTTCATTCGTAAATAACAGCAGTTTATTAGCGTATCCCTCGCGGCAGGCCTAAAAGCACATTTTTTCCCCAAGACCAAGCCATTTGACGGTCTCTCAAGTCGGCTCGTCTGTCAGCGCAGGCACTCGAGCAGATCAGATCAGCACTGATAAATCTCTATGAAGCGGACGCTGTATCTTCACCGATATGCATCTAATTGCGTTATGTGGTCAATTTATACATTCTAGTGTAAGGCGATAGCGCTGTCTTTTTTTCCTGTTCTGGTACAGAAAGTCAGCTGAGGTGAGTCAGCAGCCGCACAAAATATTTCTCTGAGGGACCATCTTTATCAAAAGAAAACCCTTTAGATGTGCTATCTTGACAACTTCTTGCTTATTTGCCGTGGCCCCCACCCCTTACTCATCCTCTCTTCACACACACGACACATGATGTCTGTTGCATGTCATGCTATGGTCTTGTTTGATGCCAAGAGCTCATACGCAAGAATGATCGTAGCGAACTCCACAGATGCTCGTAACGGAAACGGGCATGTCATGGAATAGCGGTGCACTAAACTTATTTTGGCCCTCGACGATTTGAGGAATCTACCCACACACTCGCAAACACACACACACACACACGCGCGCGCGCGCGCGCATGTTTTTTTCACGCATCCGTGATGCTGGAGCAGGTCTCCCGGTTCATTTCTCCGCTAAAACACTCCACTTACATATCCGTGATGTTTTCCATGTCAGACTCCGGCACCAAGACAGGGAAATCCTCGATCCCTGGTTCTTGATCGATACACGAGATCCTCGAGGCATTGCAAAAGCACGACCCAGGACAAGCCGAGCTGAGCCTCAGCAGCCCGAATAAAAGCCCACACAGCCCCAAGCGAGCCATTCCACGAACCCCTGCGGTCATGGCAGGTCTAGCGCGGTGCGTTCAGCGTTGTGTAATGTCTTGTAGTATTTTCAGCAATTCCGAGATGAGACGCCGCTGCTGTGGGATGCGCAAAGACGTTGTGCGCGACGCGAGACTGTCATGGAGTGGCCTTATCTGGTCTCCGTAGAAAGGTGATAACGGCAGCGGGTAAATGTTGGGGTGCCAATATGTTGCGCTATCCGGGCTTCGCTTCTTCCAGACGCGGTGGAGAAACGCGTGGCCGCGGGCTGCGTGTGTCTACGGGCTGCGGCTGTGACGCTGACGTCTCACATCCAGCGCTGGGCAAGAAAACAAGCGAGACGGTGTGCGTGCGCGCGTGCGTCTGCGCGCGAGTGAAGAGGCAGCAGCGCGTACCTGCTGCAAGCGCCTATTGATTACCCACCGCATCTCCCTCAGACATCGCTGCTGTAATTACATGTGGAGGGGGACGTTAAAGACGCTCTCGGCGATGCCACATCGGCAATAATTGATCACCTGTGTTGTCAATGGGGCGATCTTTGGGAGATTTATGTTGACAGGAATGGGGATGCAAAGATTGTTTTTATGTCGAATCATTTGGGAAATGACTTGATCATTTTCATTTGTTATTTTTTTTTTTTCATCTGTTTAACAATTCAGTCTGAGCTCGCTGTGTTGCCTTTCCATCGTGCTCTTTTCAACAATACCACAACTTCATGAATAGCCATTACCGGAGTGTGACGTGCTGTTTGACGCACAAGATGGGCTGCATCTAGAAAAATAATTGCTAAACAAAAATGCCTGGATGTTTTTTTTTACTGGTTATGCCAGTCTCGCATTCCAATCGCTGTGTAGTCTATGTAAAAGGAGACGAAATGATGTAATAATCTATCACTTCAGGGTGTTTACCGAATTATCAGTCTGTTTGAAGGGAACGGCAAGGCGCGGTGATGGATTCGGAAAATGCGCCTTTGAATCTCACATTTGACAGCAATGCTTGCATTTTTACGTCCGTGTTCATCTTGAGAGAAAAGTTAGAGCCCAGCTGCGCTAGATTTCACGCGTTATATAAACATTTTGATTTTGTTTTCAGCAAGAGTACACTGAAGGGCCTTGGTTTAGGAAATCACTACAGCTCAAGCCAAAAGATGAAGTGAAATGTGACGAACTGTTATATTTTTACCAGGAGGGGGCGACAAAGGCAACATATTTTATCACGGTCGACGTGAGCGGGATTGTCATTGTCATACACAAAAGATTATATTTCCATTAAAAAACAAGCCTTTTGATCTTAAAACAAGGATAACTGTATTAGACAGGATTAGTCCGATCAGTTTGACTGGGGTTTGTGTTTTTTAACAATACGCTGCGAACAAAACTAGTCCGATGCGAAAGACATGAGAGGTTGCACCATTATCGACTGTAAATATGTCACTACAAACGGTGATAAAGCAAAGTCTCTTTTTATTTATGGTATATGATTCCAAGCGGTTAAACACAAGATAAGTCGAGCGCTTCTCAGTTGCTATGACGATAGCCTATAATGTAAGCGACTGCTAAGGGGCGGGACAACAGTACTTAGCTGACAGCTCCCTTACCCAATTAGATTCTTAGGTTTTATATTGACAGTCATTTCAACCAATACAACCGCGCGTTTGAATTCCGGTACAGCCAAACCCGAAGCTAAAAATTGCACGTAAACCTACAATGAAATCAAGGTAGAAGGCGCAGAAATTTCGGGCGAATATTGGTGTGACGGAAGGGCTGCCTGCAGGTTTGTTCAATAATTTGAGTCGTATTTCTACACAGACACCTTGTTTTATAACTGTGCAGTTATTTCCGGGAGTAATAAATAACAGAAGTGTCGAACTTTAATTAGACCATTAACTGTTACATGCGTCGCCGTGCTGTAAATTAGCCAGTTAGCTTGCTAAGGTAAGCAGTTCTCAAAATGGAGTTTCCTGCTGATCATACGCAACAGTCATCAGATAATAATTTCCCTCTTATCTAACCAAAGAAGAATCTTGCACACAGTCTCAAATTGTTTATAAATAAGTAACGTTAACGTTATACTAAATGGACTAATCAAACCCCGTGTTGTCATTTTGCTCGCAATAAGAGTGAATCTAGAAAACAAGCCGATTTGTGCCCATACATCGCAGGCGCAGAAATATTTCGTTTATATTATTTTTTTGGACAGGTGTTCTTGTTATAGTCCGCAAAATAGTTATGTATTTCCTTTGTGAAGTTCAGTAAATGCAGCTGTGTTGTCAGTTAATGAAGGCTTGTACTGTTATGGCAACTGTAACTGTAAGGCTAGCAGGCTAAATGCTACTTGCGCACCATTTTGAAACATTGGGCCTTGACACAGCCCTAAACTAAGTGCTTATAATATATAAACAGTGCGAATGTTTCGATATCGTTAGGTCTCGTTTAACAATTAAAATACTGACAACTGTGTTTTTGCGGGTAAAATAAACAAACTTTGCATTTGAATGGTCTTGTAATTTTTGAAATGATTGAATTAGATTTTTTTGTTTAATATATTGCGTTCTTTTACTGTACATCCTGTTTTTGTTCGTATTTTGAATTTGCTTTTAAAGCAACTGCACGCTTAACTTATCAAACAAGAAATAGCATCATCGTGTATTTGCATTTTCTTATATAATTTTCTTTTAAGTACTAGGGAAATACCGTAGTGCATGGAAAAATGGTCATATTTAGTATCATAGTATTGTCCTCTTATAACATCACTGTAATATGGTACAGGCACAGACTTGTTTGACACTTTAATATGACGTTTCAGAGTGAACAAGATAAAAAAATAATGTAGGATTGAACCTGATTTTATTCATCTGGAAATGATTGGATTGTGAAAAGTTGTCTCTATCAGTGGTTTTCAGCTGGTGGGTTGCTGGTCTGTTCTGGTAAATAATGATGCTATAAACAAATTATAATTAATCATGTATAGTTTGGTTGGAGGAGTAAACAGACTTACAGTCTTACAGTAGATAAGGAAACACTTCCTTTATTTTGTGGTGTCATGATGTCAAAGGCCTTAGTCCAATCAAACTCCAGTATTCTAGCTCATTCATCTCACTTGTTTGCCTTGGTCGCTTTTCTGCATCTATATTGTTAATAATTTTGCTTATTGTTGTAGTTCTTTGTAAATTCAATATGTGTCAGTTCTTTATTTTAAGGATTTGTGTTTACGTTTTGTACAATTCTTGTAGTGTGTTGGGTCACCAACTGAATCAAACCAAATGAAAATCACTGAGAGGTGTTGAGAAATGAGGCCTTGTTTACGTCAGCTAAAAACGCTTTCTACTCTAGGAAAGCGTATAAGCATTAAGTATAATTTTGATTTCATGTTGACCTTAAAGATGGTGTAGTTTCTGCATTGTTTTAACACTTAAAATGATATATCTCTTAGAGTTACCCGTGGAGGACAGCCTATTCCAGTTTCACCGCTGGCTGAAGACAATGGAGACAGAAATTGAGCAGCAGGAAGAAGAGACCACTTTCAGTAACACTGACACTAACGGTAACAAATTAAGTTCAACTGTGTCTGTCCACTTTTTCTGTGACCTTGGTTTTGAAAGTAGTTCCCATTAATTTTTTCATGGGGATTTTTTTTTTTAAACATTCTTGTTAAAGAGTTATAAATAAAGGCTAAATGGCAATAGACGTGTTCTGATGCATTCTGATGGCTTAATAGCTTAAGCTTTCAGCTTAATATATATTCCCCCCAGTAATGTATGTTTATATGAATGATTGCGTTAAATTAGAAATAATCCAAAATAGAAGCATTTTCTCGAGTGGTTGCCTTATACTGCACCATATATGTATAAATTTGGATTTTAACATAATGTTTTCATGGTAGAAAGATGGTTATTTGTTAAACTGCTATCTGTAAGTCCTCAAATTTCATGAGAACTTCGGTCACTAGTGCTTGGTTATGTTTTGGATTCCGTAATGGCATTCTCTCAGAACGAGCAGTTTGATAAACAGGAATGTCTTAATTGTTGTTGAGGCTCATGTGCCAGATTTGTGTTCCCTCAGGCAAGCGCCCTGCTGAGGACATGGATGAGGAACAGGCATTCAAACGCTCCCGCAACACAGATGAAATGGTAGAGCTCAGGGTGCTTCTCCAAAGCAAAGTGAGTGAAGCCATACAAATGCACTTTTCTTCTCCATTTCTTTGATATAGATGGCGTTTTTAGAAGTGTCGTTTTATGTTTTCAGAATGCAGGAGCTGTGATTGGAAAGGGAGGCAAGAACATTAAAGCCTTACGCACAGATGTGAGTATTAAGACCATGCTTCATGCTTATTATGAACCTTTAAGCAAAGTTCTCTAATGGTGAAGTTTTAACGAGACTTCTGACAGCATTTTCAAATCCAACAGTTGTTTTCGTGAGCATTTCAGCTTTGTCAGCAAAAACACGAATCAGTCGGATTTGAAATCACACAAATCAAAACTCATGACTCCAATCCGTCCATTGCAATCCCATTAAAATCCTGCAAAGATTTTTAAGCATTTGAGGGCAGATCTTCCGTTTTGTAGCTATAGGTTGGCTCATTTGGACAGACAAGCTCTCTGAAATGAGGCTATTTTGTGAGTCTTTGACATTGTGTATCAAAGGGGAAGCACTTCTCGACTTTATGTTCTTGAAGGCGTTCTCTTTCACTCTCCCCCACTTTGAAAACCCAATTACAGATGTCTTGACTCTTGAGCTGACCCATAGTCCTGTTGGAACCACTGTTGTCCAGTGGTTCTACATTAAAAACTGTCTTCAGATCTGTCCAGCCCTGTTTCTTGTGCATTCATTGCATAGTCTCTTCAAAAAAGAAAAAAGAAAATTGGACAGTAGATTAATGAGTATAGCCTTGTATTCAATTAAAAATGTATTCCTTCTCCCCCTCTTCCCTCTCCTTTACTTTTTTGTTTTTGGCCACCTTCCTCCGTTGCCCATGTACTGGATCGACTTGCCCCTCCTGCGTTGCCCACCTTGATGTTGGCCCAACCTCCGCCCCTGAACGCCCGCCCACCTGACACCCCGGTTGGCCCCGCCCATAAACGTGCCCCTCCTTAAATGGGCACCTTACTTGACATCATGTGATTGAATGCCCTTGCCCAATGCCAACCTCCACGACCAATGCAGTACAATGCCAGTGTATCAGTCCCAGACAGCAGTGGCCCAGAGCGGTATGTCCCACCAGTTATTGCCTCACTGCCTGATTAGAAAGAGAACACATGTCTTTGATAACCTGACTTCTGTTTCATTTTAACATTTTCACACATATAGTCCCCCTCCCCTTTTAAGAAACGTGTATTGTTCCATTTGACTTTTTTTTTTTCTTAATTTTTATTTTTGTATATTTATATATATATATGTTTTCTCTTCCCCCAACACCCCCATTAAGTCTTTGAATATAATTTGCGAACTTTTTTCGCACAGAATTGTATATGATCAATCGCTTCTCAGATGGGGAGAGACCTCACTCATATTAGTCTCTGCTGAATGAAGTGTGTGGATTAGGGGTGGGTGGTATGACAAAAATTTTTATTTTGGTGCGAATTAACATATATATAACCATGCAGCAGTTACAAATTAGTTACTTTTTATATTTCACTTTTTATGAAACCAAAGTACCAGATTATTCTTAACATGATTAAGTCTTACAGGAAAAACAGCTGTAAGGCTGATGATACACTGGGCAACTTTTTGAGCAATGTTGCTGTCCACTGTTCAAAACACAGGACATATCTAAAACAACCAGATAGAAATTTGTCACCCATTCTCAATGGTAAAGTGCCCAAGCAACATTGCTCAAAAAAAGTTTCCCTGTGTATCATCAGCCTAACACGTGTAAAACCAATATTATAAATACAAATATAAGCGTTTATACGCACACTTGTGACCACATATCAACTGAATTTAATATTAATGTGAGTTGCATCATTCTTCAATAACCACAAACAACTAAATGTTGCATTAATCCCTCTGTATTTTTGTAACGATGCACCAACATTTCAGCAACCTAAAATATATTGCATGAATATATGCAGTGTGCTAAAACTACAACAGGTGGCGAGTGTCAAAGCACTTTACCATGACCATGTAAAATTTTGTTTACGAACAACAACGGCTTGTTATTATTTATTATAAAGAGTTAAATTACCCAAATTTAATTAGAGGAACTTTATTTTCAGTTATTGTCTAAATCAAAACTAATTTTTAATTTTAATTTATTAATAATTAATGATTTGGTGCATCACTTATTTTTGCATTACTCCTTGCAGCAACTTAAAAACAGTCTATCTCACATTAACACAAGCAAATAAATATAACGTAAAACAGCTTTTACATCCTATGCATCATACTGCCCAGTCCTAGTTTGGATGATTATTTTCATTTGTTGAAACTGACGGTGAATTGTGGAGAAGGCCATCTCTTTTCGCTCTGTCCTTGTTGACCCCCAACCCCTGAGCCCCCTCCCTCACTGTTCCCAACATCACTGTCCATGATTCTGAGCTTGCGCCGTACCGCAGCCCTCTCTGTCACTCATCACTGTTGTCTTTGATTTTTCTCTGGTGCTGCATTTCCTTCCCCTTGTTTTTTTTTTTGTTTTTTTTCTTTCTCTCTTAGCCCACATACGTTCAGGCTCTTTATCTGCAAATAAATCTATCATTCTTCCCTTCCCCTCCCCTTCGCCTCGTTCTTTTGCTTTTTCTGTTAGTTTTTGGTTTGGTTTCTCTCGTCGTTGAGAGATTGTGACGTGCTGATGGCACCATAGAGTGATTTGCAAGAATCTTTTGATTTGTTTTTTGTTTTTTTTCTTTTTCTTTCTTTCTCCCCCAAATGTTCTGGTGGTGGGATAGTGGTAAGCAGGCCTGTCTTGATCTCTCTCATTCTCTCTTGGCTCGTGTAGCCGTACAGTGCCTGTTCAGTCTCAGCCCTCTCGCTGTCGCCCATCTCTTCAAGGCCTGTATTAATTGAATGTGCGAGAACTGAGTGCATGTCAGTTGCCCGTATCTCAGTCCAGTGTTGGAAGACTTAAAACATGTGTTCAGCAGTCCTCTTTTTAATTTACTTTCTTTTGATTCAAAGTCTTATTTCCCCCTTCTTCATTGCTTTGTGGTATGCAGCAGGGCTCAGGATCTAAAGTTTTGTATCCGTTTGTTTTGCTTTTGTCTTTCCCTTGGCTTGATGTGCTGCTACAGTATCCTGAGTGTGAGTGCAGATATAGAGACTATTGGTGAGATTCTGCTGAAGATCATCCCTACTCTGGAGGAGGTGAGCATATAAAACCCAGTAATGAAAGCCTTAAAGACACCATTAAATAAACATTAGTGTTTTGTATATGTGTCATTAATTAAATGCATATGATTTGGAGATTTTTCAGTTTATAACAACTTTAATTTTCCATAAGACTTTGTAAGCCATACTGTAGTCTTTTTGATTATTTTTAATAATAATTATTTGTAATCAAATGTTAAATTATAATAATTTGTATATAAGATAATATTTAATTATATAGCAAAGTTACATTAAATTGATCAGACATTGACAACAAAATTTCTATTTCAGACAAAAGCTGTTTTAATCATATTTTTTTAGAATCCTGATTGTTTTAATTAAATCCATGCAGTCTTGGAGAGCATTAAATACTTCTTTTAAAAAAAAAAAGTAAAAATGTAGAATGTTTAAAAATGTATGCATTTTCATTAAGATGTGGATGTGACAAAATGTCTACTGGTTTGCATGCGTCCTTAAATGTTCCTTTACTCTGTATGTTTGGCAGTATCAGCACTACAGTGGGACTGACTTTGACTGTGAGCTGCGTCTGCTGATTCATCAGAGTTTGGCCGGCGGCATTATCGGAGTCAAAGGTGCCAAGATCAAGGAACTGAGGGAGGTAAGCACAGTACTAAAAATACCACATATCGTAAAATAGAGTTAGTAACCAGGTGGCTTAATATTTAAATCGGCTTAAAAAAAACATGTATATCCCTGACAATGAAAAATTGGTTCATTTGATTTTGAAGAATACCCAGACGACAATCAAGCTCTTCCAGGAATGTTGCCCCCACTCCACTGACCGTGTAGTGCTAGTTGGGGGTAAACCTGAGCGTGTGGTTGAGTGCATCAAGGTCATTCTAGAGCTGATTTCAGAGGTGAGAAGATAACATACTGACTTTTTTTTCTTCTCATCAGACATTGAAGCAAAATCCAAAAGTTTCTACTTGGTTTGTAAATAAAGCTTATATTTGTCCTGCATTATTTGTAGGCTCCCATTAAAGGTCGAGCCCAGCCCTATGACCCAAACTTTTATGATGAGACCTATGATTATGGCGGCTTCACCATGATGTATGAAGAAAGAGGGCGACGGCCTATGGGTGGGTTCCCAATGCGAGGCAGAGGAGGATTCGATCGCATGCCTCCTGGCCGTGGAGGTCGTCCCATGCCTCCATCCAGACGGGATTATGATGATATGAGCCCTCGTCGTGGACCACCTCCACCCCCACCAGGCAGAGGAGGACGTGGGAGCAGTAGGGCCCGAAATCTGCCTCTGCCTCCACCACCACCACCTAGAGGAGGGTAAGAGAATGTAGCAGTGATTTCCTCAACCTACAGTTACCTACAGTTTTTCAATAAGGGCATCAATAAATAACTGTAATAAAATTACATGTAAATGCATTTTTTTTAGAAGTGTTGCAATCTGGTGCCTTTTATTATCTTTTCCACAGCTGTTTGTGTTTTAATTGATTACAATTGATATTGTTGAATTATGTAAGTGAGGAAATCAATGCAGTTCATAGGAGTTCACTAGCCAATCTGTCATATCTTGTATATTATGTATTATTCCAGCATAGAACTACATTTGTGCTAGTGGGAAAGGAATAACTGATTGCATGACTTTTTGTTTCCAGAGGTGATCGATTTTCTCACCAGAGTTATCACAGCAATATGGATGACAGACCAAAGTAAGTAATCGGAAAAGCTGTAGATTTAACTGAGCTACGCCCTAGATGCACTAAGCGCAAAACAAAAATGAGCAGCAAAATGCAAAACTCCACAAAGAGTGTGAAATGAATATCAATTCATCTGAAGCATTTACTGCCACACTATACCTTTCCAAACCAAGATAAAAGCAAATGAATTTGACTAGTAACAGGACTCGAGGGATTTATGTGTGTCCTAAAAGCTGTGACATGTATTGGTCAAATAGAAAACAAAATTTACATACATGTTGGGAAATCTTTCTGTAGGGCCCTGTGAAATCAGTTTTATTTTTTTCCAAATTCAGTTTTTTCAGTTTTAATTTTTCTGGATACCGTTTTTTTCTAGATTCTGTTTTAATGGTTAATTTAAATTGGATTATATAAAAAGCATGTCTTTTTATTTGAAATCAAGAAACATACAGTATTAAACTGCAATTTATTAAACATTTAACAAATTACATTTTTATGGCCCTGTGTTGTTTTTTTCCCCCTAAAATTCTGTTTTATTTTTAACAAATTCTGTTTTCCATTAATTAAATAATCGGCTTATGCAATATATTTTGTAATCAATTCAATTTAAATTTGCAGTCTAATTACGGCCTTTTAAATAAATATTTATACGTTTTCTCTTATTTCTGTTTTATTTCTAGTTTGTCTGTTGGTAGAATTTTTTCATTTTTTTTGTGGCCGCTCAGGATGTTGGGTTTTTTCAGAGCTTTCAGAAGCGTTCCTATTATGAGCACATAAAATTAAGCATGTCTCTCTTCCTGTAAGCAGTGACCGAAGGGGGCGACCTGGAGACCGCTACGAGAGCATGGTGAGCATAAATCAACATCTGAATATGAATTTATAGTTTTGCAGCATATATTGAGGTTCATCATTTGATGGTCATCTATCATTGTGAAGGATAGAGATTCTTTTTTCTTTCATTAATGGGCACTTTCAGAAAAAAAGTGGAATGGCTTGTTCTTTCTCTCTGAAGTGACAGTGTAATAGATGCATATGTGGAGCTCTTATGCCTAGTGCACTGGTTTGGCCTGCTGTTGCTTGGCAACAGATTTTTGAATCACTTGTTGCCTTGGTTACCAAGGAGCAGTTAAATACGTAGGTGAAAGCCATCACACTCGCCAGTGAACTTTGGGCTTTGCTGCTCTGAGTGAGTTGAGAGTTCTGGAAGATGCCAAACCTGACAATGTCCACATAGAGCATCAGCGCATGCATGTCCAATTCAAAATCTGAATAAAAGCCGCTGTAAATGCCAGTGTGTTCAACTGAGATCAATCTCAAAAAAACACACCCAGGCCACATTTCTTACAAAAGAAAGGAAAAAAATATATATCAATGACGTAATTCATTTTTATAGAATAAATGTTAGTGTTTTTGGCATTCTTGCAAATTCATGACAAATTAATCAATTTTCATTTTCTGATAATGTTTGTTCCTTCCATTCTCAATTGAAATTTAAATATTGTGAATTTTTATGAATGAGATTGCAATAATAAAAAATAGGATAAATGTGTCTAATTGTCAAAAATGTCAATGCAAAAAAAGTGCATTTTGTCATTCCACGTTTTTTTAATAACCAGTATGCATACAACCCAGGCATTACAGTGGTTTTACAGCGGTTAAGGAATGTTAAGTGTGTGGCAAAGCAGTGACCTAAAACCCCTTTAACCGTGGTAAAAATTACTGTATTGCATGGCCTCGAGTGGTTTATTGCTTTCATTTTAAATAGACGTGTCAGATTGAAAGCTTAAAGAATCAGCGATCCATGTAGAATGTGCTTTGAGTTTACGCTTGTGCTCTCTGAATTGACTCCGCTTTTTCTCTCTCTCTCTCTCTCTCTCTCTCTCTCTTTCCCCCCATCGTTGTACACAGAGTGGAGGTGGATATGGTGAGTGTTCTTCAGCTGCACACATACACACTAGCTCAAGGTTACCTCCAGTCAAATGGAGCTCTGCACTCCTCAATAGTATAGCGTTTCCTGCTTTTCTCTCTCTCTTTATCCTTTACTGTCATAGCTCTGATATCTTGATCACTTTTTCCATCTTCTTTTTCTTTTCTTGTTTCATCTGAAGACAATAATTCTTCTTGGGAGCCCTTCCAATCTGGTGAGTGTGACAGATATTGTCATAATGGACTATGGATTGTATGTTTATTAATTCTGAGAGGCCTACATATAGGCATTGGCTGAATCACAGTAAGATGTTTGTTTCATCAGGTGGTCGAGGTTCTTACAGTGACATTGGTGGACCTGTTATTACAACACAAGTGACTATCCCTAAAGATGTGAGTGCAAAATGAGACCCAACAAAAAAAGAGCTTCTGAAACAGAATTTAGTTAGTATTTCAACCCCTGTTCTTAGTTTAGTTTTAGTGGAATGGGAGACATTTACTTCATGTCTTGTTTTAGTTGGCCGGCTCTATCATTGGAAAAGGTGGCCAGAGGATCAAGCAGATTCGTCATGAGTCAGGAGCATCTATTAAAATCGACGAGCCTCTGGAGGGCTCAGAGGACAGGATCATTACCATCACAGGCACACAGGACCAGATTCAGAATGCCCAGTATCTACTACAGAACAGGTGAGCCTATCGCCTATTCCAGCACTTTACCACAACCCCATCCTTACACCGAACCACCATGTGTTTTAACCAGGTGCGACAGCTTTCCAATTTTGGACCAGTGAGATTCAGTGTGGGCTCTGAATTCACTTAACAGTTTCTTCAAACAATCCTTATAGAACCAATTCTGAATAAGAATCTCTATTCCCAATGCTAGTTAGGACGGGAAAAACGGATATTTGCCTACTTTGTTGTCATACCTGGTTTGGACACAAGGTTACACTTAACAAACAAATCACAGTTTCTTGAGTATAAGTCTTGTATTTTGTTATGGTGAAAATACAGGTGCTAAACTGCTAATTCCAACTGCCTGTCTTTCTTTGCTTACTATTTGGAACTTAAATGTATTTCCAGTAGTTCTTCACACCTTCTTTATGCTTCATTTACATTTGACTGCTGTTTCATGCACTTCTTTTGCCTGACCTAACAGCTTCCAACTTCAGGGGGAGTTTCATATTTTTTTCTTTTTGTGAAATGTGTACAGAAGGGTTTGTTATATTAGTTCCATTTGGGTTCAAATCCAAATATAATTTACCAAGGGGCAAATGAGTGCGACCCAGGAGAATGGAGTGAACGCTGGCTTGCTTCTGTGTGGAAGACTTGTGATTTTGTTGTTGTTAGTTAGATGAAGTGACAACAAATCACGGTCTGCCCTACAGCACAGGCCCAGCATCATCTGCCCCCACCCTCAAACACATTTCACCCATCCTAACTGAAGAGGCCTCCTCTGACTAACATCTGAACTCACATCTGACCATGTCAGTGCTGGCTTATACTCTGTTTGAACTCAAGCTGATTTGATAGCATGGGTAAATCGATCATAAACCAGCTTTTCTACTGTAACATGCTAGTGTGACTGCTTTCTAATGCAAAATGCTAACCTGTCTCTTGTCTGTATCATGGTATTATGATGCACACTTGTTATTCACCTTATTGTTTATAAGTCATTTTGTTCAATTTAAAGCAGGTATGAAATCATTGACCCTATTTACTTTGTGAAGTGATGTAAATGATTGGTCTTTTTGAGAACGATTCATAGTTGGACAGTGTAACTGATATGTATCACAATAGTTTTTTTTTTGTGCTGGAAATAAGGTTGTTGCAATACCACAGTTTTATATACTATTCAAATTTTAATAATGCTCTTAACAAATTTTCATATCACATTAAAGTTCTCTAGCTTATTAAAGACATGTAAACAATCAATAATAAATGAACACAAACTAATTACAAACAAGTGGGCAAATAAATGTATTAGAATAAATATGCAAATTAAATGCTTTTAAGTTTTTCATGTAGGTCAGTGCTACAAAAATACTACAGTAATTTCATAAAGTAATCAAATATAAAATAAAACTCTGGATATTCTTCACTCTATGCATTATCGCGCATTGAAGCTTTTAAATGTATGAATATGACAGACATTACTCAGTTAGTAACAGTGAGTGATTTCCTTCTTTAATTGTTCGAGTGTCATTCGAGTGTAATAATCCAAAATGTTTACCAGCTGTCAAATTTCTACCACTATTCATATAGGGATACATATTTTCAAAACTGACTTAAGGAATCCACGTATAATTAGGCTAGTTTTCAAATCGGATGTATGTATTAGGGAGTAAACAGTTTAGATTGCATCAACTTAAGCTACATTGCTGATAAAATATCAAAAATATTCAACTGTGCTAATCAACTAGTAGGTTTTTGGACAACTAGTTGTCCCATACCTAATTTGAGCTTTCTTCTTAATTTTACTCTTTAAAAAATAAAATAAAATAGGATAGTAATGCTATTTCATGTTGACTAATGCCTGTTGCATGCTCATATGAGTAAACCTAAAATATGCAAATAGAGTCAGGAAAACAACCTTAAAGGGTTATTCCACACCCAAAATGAAGGTTTTGTCATTAATCACTTACCGTGATTGTCATTCCAAACCTGTAAAAACAGTTTGTCTTTGGAAAACTATTTAAGATATTTTGGATGAAAACCGGGAGGCTTGTGACTGTCCCATTGACTGCCTAGTAAATTACACTGTCAAGGTCCAGAAAAATTGTCTGTCTGCCATCATTGGTTGAACCTGAATTTTATGAATCGATGAGAATACTTTTTGTACGCAAAAAGGGGAGGGGGGGGGGGGGGGGGGGGGGGGGGGGTGGGGGGTTGTGTTAAGTGATTATATAAGTGAAATTTTCATTTTGGAGTGGAGTAACTCTAAGTAAATCAACTTGTTTAACTGTCTTTTCTACACAGTGTATTATAAACTAGATGATGTACTCATGCTTTGTCAGTACTGTATTTACTTTATTATAATGCTATATATGC
The DNA here is from genome assembly GCA_004124795.1 of Poropuntius huangchuchieni. NCBI lineage: Eukaryota > Metazoa > Chordata > Actinopteri > Cypriniformes > Cyprinidae > Poropuntius > Poropuntius huangchuchieni. Next base: position 6,386 of record SCHK01392937.1, on the reverse strand, counting down.
AGTTTGTTTTGTATTGTTTATTGTAACGGCATATCCAGATTCTAAATCATTTGGCCGCTGGCTGAACTGTCCCAGCACGATGAGATGTTGTCTGTGGTCTCAACCGTGTCGTTTCCTCTTTCAGCGTGAAGCAGTACTCTGGTCGGTTCTTCTAGAGGGTGGAGATCCAAGCCAAACTGCCATACCCATTCACTTCAACTTGTTTTCAGAGCCTACATTCCTCTGCTTCTTGGGTAGATGTGCTCCCTGCCATTTCTCCTAACAATATTTTTTAGACAGCATATTTGAGGGAAACGTTTTCTCAAATGCAAGTGGATCCTCTTATTTCTTTAACATATTCTTTCTGCACGTGATTTTTCCATTATTGATTGTACTGTTTCGCAAGTAGAGGGAGCCCATCTGTGATGTCCGCTGTTGGCCTTACCAGAGCTGCATGCTTAGTCTGTGCAACATGCAGAATGTAATCTTAAGGTTTTGTTTTGTTTTTTGCCAATGAAGTTATTGTCCCATTATCTTGTCTTCTTGATGATGAGACTTTTTGGGGAAAGTGTAAATATTGAGTTCACTTCTTTAAAGTTTTAATATCAGTACAGTTTTATTTAAAGGATGAACGTCTATTTTGATTTGATAAATGGGGGTATTCAGGGTGGGAAAAGGATTCATTCCTGAGGGAATTTTTTGTGCTAGTTTTCTCAACCCGATTTTCAGATTCGTAAAACTTCAGAAGATGGATTGACCGTTTGTACTCCATTGACATTGGGATCCGTTAAATCTTGCTAGCGCTTGTTTTGTACGTCTGTTTGTAAGCATTTTTACCATTTTAGATGGATCTTTCTAGACACCTTTCTCTTCACAGTTGGGGGGAAATAAAAGCTTCTCTGTAAAAAAAAAAAACTATTGTGGCAGGTCTCTTCCATGTCCTTGTATCTTTCTTTCTCTCTGTCCCCTCTAGTGTCTTTGTAGAATGTGTTGCAAATCTAAAAATAAATAAATGAAGTCTGTGCCACCTTTTACTAAAACAGTGTCTGTGTTTTGGTTGTGATACTTTTGGAATAAATTTCTAGTAAAGGGACGTGTGCAGTTAAATGTCTTGTTGTGAGATGTGTATGTATAGAGCAGGTGTGTTTTCCCTTAATGGAGTAGTAGATACGCATTTCTTAATAGTATTTTAGAGAAAAATATATGTCATGTTACTTTTACATTTTTAGCATGATTTAATAAATGCTATACTACTGTATTTTTCCCTTAAAAATAATCACAGAAGAATGTGGAATAAATTAGATAATTGTAGTTCATATTAGTACTAGTCAAGGTTATATGAAACTATAACCAAACAAACAAACAAAAAAAAACATTTTCATCGCTTGAAATAAATATCAGCTGAAATATTAGCTAAAGGGTTTTTTCCCCCTACAGATTGTTTATCAGCTACTTGGACTATTGTCTCCTGTTATGTTGGAATCTTGAAAGAAAACTTTAATCAAGGATCATTTAGGCTCAAAACTGGTCCAATGTTTTATTTCTGAACAATTTTATTCTTCTTGATCAGCTGCTCCTCCTCAATTTTGCGCGTCACACAGCAGGGAGTGGAGGATGCTGTTGCCTTTAATGAACATTTCAGATTAGTAGACCGGTCCGAATCATTTTAGCGAGTCGGTTGGTTCGGACGTTTGCTTTGAGTCGATTTCAAACACAGATTCATTTGAATCACACCAGTACAATTCCTCTGCACATTTTACTCATTACTTCTGTAGCAAAATAATATCAAAGTAAATAGCATAAAATTACATACAAAATGTACACGTTTTGAAAGCACAAACTGTCTCCGTCCTAAAAGTTTGCTAACAAAGTTCTTACTAATTCACAAACGCGTGCTACTCGATTCGTCCGAATCGTTAAAAAGAGCCGGTTCAAAAGAACGATTCGTTCGCGAATCCGACATCCCTATTGCATATGTAAGAACCGAGAGCCCAAACCGAGCCTATTCACTGGGATTTAAATCAACAGGAGTGAAGACCTCAATGGACTAACATATAAAATCTCGTCAGACGCGTGGACTCCTGACTGTACTAGAGTGCTGTAGCGTTCACTTACGTTGGGAAACGGTTTTCCAGGGAATTGTCGGCCATATGCAACGATACCACGCCCGGAGTGGAGACTTTAACACGGGGGCAACACCATTCATGCAAATATTCCCAACCACAAGTTCATGGACAGGAGACTTTAGTACGGTCTAAAGAGGAACTACTGTGTTGTACTGACTTTCAATATTGAACGCCAAATAGAAAACTGTCTGCAATGGAGTTATTAAATCCAAAGGATCTGTTGCTTTTCTGAGTGAGATAACTCAGAATAAACCGCATCAGGATTTCAGCCACTGTTGCATTTTGAATACGGCTTGCTGTAACATTTGTTTGCCGTTTTCCATCCGCTTCAGAAATATTAGGGGTATAAATGACGATTTCTGGTTTGGATTCTCTTCTCAGCGCACGGCAGGGAAACTCTTTCTCTGGCTTTATCTAAACGATTGCATTTGAGTCGGGACTGATGTTCTTTCGATGGAATTGCTGAAAAGCTCCAAATTGTAAATTGCCGCGGAGAATCATGACGCTGGACACCATCATGGCGTGCTGTCTCAGCGAGGAGGCGAAAGAAGCGCGACGGATCAACGACGAGATCGAGCGGCAGCTCCGCCGCGACAAGAAAGACGCTCGGCGCGAGCTCAAACTGCTTCTGCTGGGTACGAGGTGCTTTCGTGTCACTCTACCAAACTTTCGTGCATGTGTCAAGGCGTATAAAATGCAAATAGTTTTAGTTTTACACATGTGGCATCTGAAAATAAAAGCTATTCATTCACACCATTCATTAAAATACATCGCGGACGTACAGTAGGTGACTGATTCAGTGTCTCTCATCACTGCACGCCTGTTTTTCTGCAACGGAAATATCAGCTCTCTTTATTTAGACTCATATAAGCTCGACAGGTGGGACAACTGTTGCAGGTGCGATGACAGCCTATGTGATTGACTCAAAATGTGACGACTTCATTATATTTGATCCTGGACCACAAAACCAGTCATAAGGGTCATTTAAAAAAAAGAAAAAGTTTTTAGCCTACGTAATATGAAACTGAATAAAGAAGCTTTCCATTGATGCATAGTTTGTTGTGATAGGGCAGTATCTGGTTGAAATACAACTATTTGAAAATCTGAGGGTGCAAAAAAATCTGAATATTGAGAAAATTGCCTATAAAGTTGTCCAAATGAAGCAACTTAGCAATGCATATTGGGCTATTAATCAAAAATTAAGTTTATATATTTACGGTAGGAAATTTACAAAATCTACGTGGAACATGATTTTTGGCATAAAAGTAAAATCAATTATTTCGACCCATACAATGTATTGTTGGCTATTGCTACGGTAAATTATACTATGGTATTTTGTTTTGTGGTCCAGGATCACATAGCCTATGTGATTCACCAACAATTTGTTCTTTTAATTCGGTTTTGTTTATTTAGTCGAGTCCATTCGCAAAAAAAAATTATGATTCACTCTTTTATGAAGAAGAAATTAGTTGCCATCTGCATTAGGCCTATTAGAAATGTATTATTATAATATAAAATAAAATTCTCTTAAGGATTCTTTAAAACTGATTTATTAGGATTCCAATAAGATTTGTTTATGCATTAATTTATACAATGTCTTAAGATTCGCCCAGTTTCAGAACAATAAAGATAGAGACATATCTGTTGGAAAATTCAGTTCAACTCTTAACTGTTGAAACGTGGCAGTTTTTTTTTTTTTAAAACTAGTCTAAACTCATCATTACCTGGTCGAAGCTGGGGCCAATAGCATAAACATAGCCACTATGTTAAGACTGTGTCTAAAAACTAGTCTGACCAACATAGCAGTTTGTCAAGTGGTAATCAGCCTCACTTTAGGACTCAAATTAGCTCTATGAACACAAAATGCTGTACGTGTACTAAATGGGAACTTATCTGGAGTATTGATTCTAGTGAATCTGTGAATCGCTGCCATTCAAGAACCTTCCAAACAAACTGCTAACCCTTCACTATTCACATGCTTCCGCTTTCAGGAACTGGAGAGAGTGGGAAAAGCACCTTTATTAAACAGATGAGAATCATTCATGGCTCGGGCTACTCAGAAGAGGACAGGAGAAGCTTTACCAAGCTGGTCTACCAAAACATCTTTACATCGTTGCAGGCCATGATACGGGCAATGGATACTCTCCAGATCCACTACAAATATGAACATAATAAGGTACAGTAATTGGTCTTACCCAAATTTGTTATGCATTCTTTATCTTGGTCACAGGTCTTCTCTGAACTTTTAAAGTGCAAGCTCAACCTTTAGTAGTAAAGAAATAGATGCGGTTTAATGCTATTGGTGATATTAATGTTAGAGTGTAGCATCTTTTTGCATCTTCTGTAGTTCGGAGAATCAGGGGAAAGTTGCAAGTTAGACTCAACTTGCATTGTCTGCATGAGAGTCATGGCTCAATGTGTCAGAGCAAGTGTCACTCAGATAACTTTGCCATGAAGTAGGTCAAACATCGAGTCAAATACCCTGAGAGAGATACAATCACTTTGGCTAATCATGTTGCCTAGGCTTAAACACAATTACCCCTCCAAGCTATGAAATTAATTATAACATTTTACTGCCTTGCAGAAATGTGCCATCTAGTTTTTTTCCATTTGTAGATGCCCCCAAAGACAAACCTATTTTCCATTGTGCGTAGTTGAAATATTTTGGAACACAGCCTCAATCAAGTTTCGTCTTATTGGGTCAGGTGTAGTGAGATGAGAACTTTAACAAATTTGAATCTTAAGTAAAATGGGTCAATAAAGTTGTAATCAGGTTATGTATAAGTGGGCTAAGACGTGACTCAACGTTTACTGTTGATTGTGTCCCATTGACTCAGGGTTGCCAGATCTGTGTAACAAAACCTGCTCAATTGGAACTCAAAACTAGCCCAGTCGTGTTCTAGGGAAAAAGTGACAAAATCAAAATCGCTCTAAATTTGCATTCCTGGTAGTCGAAATCTCCTTCCAGGGTGTTACACTTGGTCAAAAATGCTTTACCGGGGAACGCTTTACGCTTCAACCTGTGAACTAAAAAAACAAACAGCTGTGATAGCTTTATAAAAGTAGCCCAATTCCATTGGAAAACCATAGACTTGGCAACACTGCATTGACTGAAGCATCAGCTTTTAACACTGTTTTAATTGCACTTCTTTTCTACTCACAGGCCAATGCAAACATTGTCAGAGAAGTAGATGTAGAGAAGGTCTTCTTGTTCGTCAACCCTTATGTAGATGCCATCAGGAGTTTATGGAATGACCCAGGAATTCAGGAGTGTTATGACCGGAGGAGAGAATTTCAGCTCTCAGATTCCACAAAATAGTGAGTGCATCTTAAACCTGTCACCTTCCATAAGAAAGAAGCAGCACAATGAGATCTCTCTAATGTAGCTTCTCCTAAACAGCAATGTGATTAAATACATTTGGAAAAGTCAATTAATCTAACATGTGTCTTCTCGAGTTTTAGAAAATATCTCAACAATGTCTCACACTACGGTCAGATTTGCCAAGACACCAAAGTGTGCACTCTCAAGTTCTCATCAAAACATTTTTCATCAAATTCACCCAAGATCGAATGCAGGGTTCCCACGCGTCCTGGAAAACCTGGAAATCCTGGAAAATTAATGACCAATTTTCCAGTCCGGGGAAACACATGGAAAATGAGAGAAAACATAAATTGTCCTGGAAAAAATCTTGTTGTCCTGGAAATTT
>SCHK01392860.1:1086-11177 GCA_004124795.1 Poropuntius huangchuchieni | reverse complement strand
TTTTTTTTTTTTAGGGGAGTTGGTAAGCAAAAGACAAGAAACATTGAAGGGTGGGTCACACAAATGTCATGTTTTACCCTGAATTCACAAGAAAAATAAGACAGTTGAAGGACATTACCCTCACAAATTCACATTATTGTAATGTTTAAAAAAAAATTATTGTTATTGTAAGACACTAGTTAATTTTTTTTTAAATGTTTTACAATTTAAACATTTAAAAATGTACATATTGTGAAATTACTGCATAATAAATAAATGCTAAATAAATGTGGAAAAAATGGCTTCTTTCCTTTAGAGTTCAATTCTAACTTTTCTTTAAGCATGATTGTTTTCTTCAATCATGAAAGTAGTTTAGTCAGGCAGGAGAAGCCAGTTAGTTCTTTTTTTGTACAAACATTTTCATGGTGTAATCCTACTTTTTAATGATATTTATTCACTTCCACAAAAAAAAAAAAACTTCCTAATTCTTTCCCATATTTTCCATGAACAACACTGCCCATCTATGTGACACTTTCATTGGCTCATCATAAATGAGTTCATAAAACAGTGAGTTGAGAATGACTCAGCATTTTTCGGGGGTTTTTTTCACAGAAATCCCCGCCTCTTGGCAATAAAAATCTGTCTCGAGCTCTCTGATTGGTTGAAACCGAGAGGAGGCAGTAAATTCCTCACAGACTCGTGTGGTTAGTTACTGAATATATGAGCAAAGCTTCCTCCATACCATTCAACAGCTGCTTTGAAATGACAGAAACACAGCGTCCTTTTCAAAAGTTACTCTTTAATACTTTTCGTCTGTGGTTATTACAAAGATGTCAAGCATTTAACACAGACCCAATGAAACTGACAAAAACACATTCAGTTGGCGGACAGAACATCACAGAAACACACACAAACAATATAATCTCCCATTAATGCACAAAAACACACACACAAGGCCGCGAACCAAAGAGGGAAAGAGATTACAGAATCCCTCTCTTTATTGACTAAAGTCATGTTTATTTCAGTAAAGATGTTTTATGAGCAGAGAGACGTAACACGAGCTGTGACGCCTCACAGGAAACAGGAAGTGGAAAAACAGCCTCTGACGAAATCCATGTTATGACGCAACTAAGAAAGTATTATGTACAAAAATTACAGGACAATCCGGTTTCTCACCTGGATACACGTACAGTGTCACACTCGCACACATACAAACAAAAAATATATACACATCTCTGTGTTGTACAGACAGATATAATCATAACTTCATAACAGCACTGAAGTACCTAAAGCATACAGACTCCCATGAACTACTAGCACGCTCCTTCTGAGCAAACGCATCAGAATCAGCTCGTATGGACTTTGTATGATTTGAAGTTTCAACCATCAATGCGTCTCGCTTATCTCTATATTTTAGAGCCATATAAAATCATTTACATTTGGGGTAAATGTCTGAATACAAAAAAAGGCACTGCCATTTGTTATTCTAGATATGACTTCCCAGCCTCTTGCATGCATCTCTAAAATATAAATTACCTTTTTTTCGTGTTTTGTTTTATTTTTTCGCGGTTTTTATTTGGTTTTATTGTTTCATAAACATAAGATTCTTTTAAAATATATATTTTATATATGTATATGCACGTCAGCCTGCAGTCAATACAGGACATCGGCTCTTGAAAATAACACGGAAAAAAACCCCTAAAATAAAAAACAAAAATCAAAGAGCGTAGTAAAGCAAGACCCTTCAGAATAGAGGGGAAAAAACAAATCAAATAAAAATAAAATCGATCAGCATCAGAATCCCGATATGCTAACGCGCAAAACCTTTTACAAAACAATGTAAGGTATCGTCAACGTTAAAACGTTAGTTTTATTTTTATTGTTCAGAATACCAAGGCAGTATGTAAATGTTAACACTGTTACAGCACTGTAATTTTGCTGCATGTTTGCAGTCGAGCGCATTTGGACAAAAACGAACTAATAAAGCTTGTTCGCAATGAGGGAACGACTCTGAAAACCATTAACCAACCAGAGCTGAATACGCATCATTCCTCGTTATCCAATCACAAGCGAGCAGCATTCTTCGTAAAGAACTACGCAATGACGCTACGCCGTAAGTATTTGGCATCAAACACCGTAACAGCGGAGGTGAAAAACAGCAACAGAATAACAGCGAAATCTCAAAACAAAAAACAAAAAAGGAAAAAAGAAACTGGCTCTTTGTTTACAACGTGTGACAATATAAAAAAAAACATTTTCCTTAAAATTTAAAATACACAATCCGGGCAGAGTTAGCAAAATATAAGCATTTATAGATACAAGAAAGAAAGGAAGACATCAATATTAAAACAACATAACAAAAAAAAAAAAAACCTGATATGTCTTTTGACTACCAGGTGCGTTTTTTTTAGATAACAAAGAATGCAAATTGGGAAAACAAAACGTCAAAAAAAATAACTAGGTTGTTATTTGAGATGTACTTATGGTTACCAGCCATAGCAAAAAGTTAATACACAAGGTATCTTAAATAATACATCTAAAGAATACAATAACCTCTGCATCAATAATAGAAAAGAATAAATAATCATTTGAATCTGCTAATTGTTTTCAAATGGCAGTGATGAGTGGCTTAATACACACAAATAAATGCACCTCTAGAAACAAGATGCACAAGATGCCACATGATGGTTTGCTAACATGCTTGTAAAACACCGGCTACCATTCCGTTTAAGGCATTTCATGCACTTTAAAAGCACTAGTTTGGAGGCACCAAGTCGTTTATGAAGCCGACACACTGCATAGTCAACATTCTTTCTTTTAGGCAGCTTGAACCGCGTCGGTTGCCACTCAACGGATGCCAAAGTGCCTCTTTACTGTCCATTTAATCATGACTGGTTTCTTTGGATGAGCCAAAAAGCATAAAACATTTGAGGTGTGGGTAGGTGTGTCAAGTTTTAGGCCGGCGAATACGGGAATTGTGGGAGATTTGGAGGAGAGGGTGGGGTTTGTTAGTCCAGTTCCTCTTTCCGGGACCCCCAGTTCCCCCTCAGCCCTATGATTCACACCGTGTTGCTGATGAAGAGTCTATTGCACGTTATTGCAAATTCACTTTTGATGGTTTCAGCAAGGATTCACAGCACCAAGGGCAGGAAAAGCAAAGTTATTATAGGAAAAACTCTAAATAAGATACATTAACAATCACTGAACACCCTCATAAAGGGACTTTAATGTCCCGGATTAAAACAATTAAAGCAAAAAACAAAAACCTTTCAGACCCTTCCCATGCAGAAATTCAGATCTTCACTTGTAAGAGTCCAAAACTAAAAGCTCATTTCTTATTGTAAACGTTCTACTTTTTATACCTGGCATGATTAACTAATGGCTGATATTAAGACAATACTGTAAAAAAAAAAGACTCTAGCCTCACTTATTGGCAACTATTGCACAGTTTCACCACACGATGGCGCTCTGTACTAGAAACTGGTGCATTAGTGTTTTTTCCTCATGTACATTTCTCCCTGTTGCTCCAACAGTCTACTGACACAGTGTACCACACATGTGATAACCCAAATACACAGAAACCTGCTGAAAACATCCATACGACACCTATAATCGTCCCAAAATCGCTAAACGATCAATCTACGGCTGTGCATTTACAGATTTAAAAAAAATTAAATGGATAAAAAAATATTTGTGTTTCTGAACGAACATCATTCATGAAGTTGTGCACGTCTCCCAAGCATGTTTATCCCCTCAGACACAAATAAAAGGTCTGTTTAACACATTTTACCATGTTTACCACAAATTTTCCTCTAAAAATAGTTAACATATACATATAATTTTTATTTCTATTTATTTAATTTTATTTAAATATATTTTAAATATTTTATTTCTATTTTAATTAAATGTATTAAAATATAAATAAAATATATATAAAAAGATATTCAAATAAAAAATTATAGATATTAAAAAAAACCATTACTATATATAAATCTGTATATTCTGTCTGGATCTGCGCACCTCACCTCTGACCTCCATGTTCACCTGCTCCTCTTCAACCTTTCCATCTACTTGCATTTGCTGGCATTTCTCCTGTATTCCACTTCTCTGACCTCCTGATCTCCCTCGACTGTTCCTTACGTCACAATCCATGTACGACATTCCTCGCTCCCTCTACAGACCCTTCCACTGACATCACTTCCTGTTTCCTTTCCCATCGCTGCTCTCACGTTCCCTCTCTTTCTTCTGAGTACCATCCGTAGCTCTGACTGTCATTGTAGTGTTGTAAATCAGCTTTCCTGCTGGCACAAACGAAAACTAGAACAACAAAACACTAAATACAAACACAATTGTAAACTACGAAGCCATTTAGGAACCTAAAGCTGTACACCGTCCTCGGATTTTGACAACGCTCGCACCTGAAAAAAATGACTTCGGATTTTGTTGACAGTATTACGTGTAAACATGCTATAACGTAATATTTTTAGCATCTGCACAGAGGCACAGAAATCGAATCTGCAACTACTTCTTGATCTGGTTTCGTCTGCTGGTTGATTTGGATTTCGTGACGTCCCAGCCAGCCACCTGAACGCTTTTGAGTTGTCTCCGTTGCATTACGGACCCCCTCTAATGGCCTGTCGACACGTAGACCCTTTGCGGCGTTCTTCTAAGGAAGTGTTGAAGATGTGATTTTCTCCCAAACTCGAATGTAAACACGCTGAAGTAGTCATGGTGACAGAACTTGCTTGTGTTAAGCCTTTCAGAAAATGGTGAGTGGCACTGTGTAGACCACGCCCCACCTCTCCTATTGGCTATTTGGCGTTGGTAGGTGAGCAGGTGGAGGGGGGGGTTATAGGCAGAGAGTCTCGTGACCTCGTGATGACCTTTCACCCTGCTGCCAGGCATGCCGTCTCCCTGTGCTCCCTCTTTTCTTCTCTCAGATGGTTGAAGTTCGATCAACACCATCTATGGAAACAGGTAACTTTGTGACATTGACACAATCGAGTGCAACTCTGAAACACTTCAGGAACCTTTCACCCCAAAAATGAACATTTTGTCATCTATTACATCACAGTAATATTGTGAAACTTTTTAAGACTATTTTGTGTGTACTATTTAAGTTAATTTAAGTTTTCTATTTGAATATATTTTAAACAGCAATTTATTCCTGTGATATTAAAGGTGAATTTTCGGCAGCTATTACTCCAGGCTTTAGTGTCACATGATCCTTCAGAAATCATTGTAATATGCTGATTCGGTGCTTAATTGAAAACTATGTAAGCCCGTTTCCGCCACTGAACAAAAAATAATAATAAAAAAGTAATTGCGACTTCACATAATTCTCCATTTTTATCACGCAATTACAAATTGCCAATTCGGACTTTTTTTCTCAGAATTGCAAGTTAAGTTTATATCATGCTTTCTGAGAAAAAAAGTCAGAATTGTGAGATTAAAAAAATCACAATTACCTTTTTTTTTATTCAGTGTTGGAAACAGGCTTCCATAGAAAACAGTTATGCCACTTTTTATCAATTTAATGCACCCGTGCTGAACAAATGTATTAATTTATTTTTAAAATACATACTGAGCTTAAACCTTTGAATGGTATTGTAACTTTACAATATTTAAAATATTAAAATCAAAATATCAAGCAATTATGCCAGCTGAATAAAAGTGTAAAAAATAAAATAAAAGTGTAAAGTGTAAAAACCTTACTAGAAAATATTAAGCTCTTAATGCGTCTTTGAATAAAAGTATTCATTAAATAAAAGTATTAATTTGTTTCAAAACAAAAACAAAACAAAACAACATATTCTGACCCTAAAATTTTGAATGGTAGTGTAACTTATATACCTTACTAGAAAATATCACACAGAACTTCTGGGAAACCTCAGAGTGACTCAAAAAAAACTCAATGAATCGTTTTTTTTTTTTTTTTTTTTTGCTTCTGGTTCATTTAAAATGAATTGGACTTCCCGGCCGTACAGTTTCACAGAGCAAGCTGTCTCATTTTGCGTAATGAGGACACACAAAACTCCCAGGCAGGCTGCTGACCAGAGGAGGTGGAGGTCCCGAGGGGGGAAAATCTAGGGGTACGCTGCCACAAGAACACTACGGGCTCTGTTGGCAGCTGTGGAGCGAGCGGGGCATTCCTGAGCTCACCGCAGAACTGCCCACTGCTTCTGCCAGTCTCCCTGACTCAGCCTGTCTGCCTGCCTCTCTCCTGTCTGTCTCCCTGCACTCCCCCAACACAAAGCTGTGCTTGTCCAGCGCCGAGCCCACTGCACTGAAAGCCTCTGTGTGTCAGCCCTGAGAGAAAAAACACTCTTTATGCAAAGAAAACCTCCACTTCACATGGGAATGCTCACTGCATTGATCCCGCGACGTGTGGCTACAAAGTAAAGCTCCTTTTTGTCTGAAACTGATAGTCACAATATTTTCTCTTTTGAAGATGTTGTGTCTGAAGCGTCATCTAAAGCTCCCACCAAAGAAACACCCCACAAAATGTTTAAATAAAATGTTGTGGAGAAGAAAAAATGTCTTCCCTTGAACATTTTCAAAGGAAAACAAAGGACTTTAAAAGGCTTTTTGACCCTTTGAATGAGTGTCAGACGGGATGCTGCTAACAGAAACTGTCCTGTGGGGTTTCACGATCCTGCCACGGTCAGCATAGATCTAAACCATTTCCTCAAATTCCGTTCTCATGGATTGGGGATAAAATCAGAGGATTTTGTCGCACAGATTAATAAACAAACATTATGCAATCCTAAAAACATCCTCATTCTTCAGATCGTACCAAAAGATGAGTACTGAGTGTTCAAGATATTAAAACATGTAAATATCTTCAAATAACAGTGACAGACTGCTTAACTACTAGTAGACAAGCAGTTTCTGTTTTCAGCGATCGACATGTTCATATCTTTGCATAATGTGTTTTTAGAATTTTTTGAAAGAACTTTGCATTTATTTGATAAAAAATAAAAATAAAACTGTGTGAAATATTAGAGTTAAAAACAACTGTTATTGTTATTGTAAGAAATATTAAAATGCAATTTATTCCTGTGAGGGTAAAGCAAAGTTACTTTTGACCAACTTAATGAATCCTTCCTTAATAGAACTATTAACTTCCTTAAAAAAAAAAAAAAAAAAAAAAAATCTTACTGACCCCAAACTCAAGTTGATGTCATTTTCGTTTTTGGGTGAACTAATCCTTTAAGTGCGGCATTTATAAACTGAGCAAGAAGTGGACACGTACCTCCCAGAGCGTGTTCAGTCATGCTGAGACACAGAGACTCCAAACGGTTATTGATGTCAGGCTCAGTCACAGGCACCTGTAAATCTGCAAAATGACAAACAAACTGAGTCAACTTCAACAAGTTATGACAATACACAACACATAACAAGCCAAGTGAGGGCTACATGACACTGACTGATGATGACTTGATATACCAAACATAGAAAGAAAGTGGTTATTTGTGGTTGCCTCATGTTTAAGACAGAAACAGTAGATAACAACATCAAATCAGTAAATGGGAACAGCACAAAATGCAGGCCAGATCTGAATCTTGAAATCTTTTTATCAGATTTGGAGAAATGTAGCATTAGCACTTGGTCACAAAATGGATCCTCCGCAGTGAATGGGTGCCGTTAAAACGAGAGTCCAAACAGTTGATAAAAACATCACAATAATAAAAAAGTAATCCACACCACTCCAGCACATCAATTAATGTCTTGTAAAGCTAAAGCTGTGTGTGTGTGTAAAAAAAAACAAATCCACCATTAAATCCTTATTTTGACGGTACCCAATCACTGCAGAGGATCCATTGCTGATGTAATGCTAAATTTCACCAAATCTGTTCAGAAGAACAAACTAACGCATCTTCATCTTGGATGGCCTAAAATAAATTGAAAGTAAATTTTCATTTTTCGGTGACTGTTCCTTTAAATGAAGCATTCCCTTGGAGCAATCTGTTTTTCTCAGAAGCAAAGTAGATACAGATCACCCTTGCTTGGTTAAAACCACTAACCTTAACAGTCACTAGCCCAAACCTTATAAATTTCATTTCGTCCTCTTTTGACCATTAACCCCCTCAGAACTTGACCAGCAAGAGAAAAAGGCAAACAAAGATTCATTTCAAACCTCTCAGAGTGCCTCATTCACATCCTAGTCATTATCCTACAATTGATCAATAGTTCAAAATTGCGACCTCAATTTTCAAAATTCACAGCTATTATGCTTGCAAATTGCACTGAACTGATTGTGAACCGATCATAGTTCCCTCAGTAGTACACTGGCCCACAGTGTGAGCTCTGTTCTAAAGAGTAGCTTCAGTCTCGATGGGGCAGAGTCTGACTGCTCAAGGCTCCTGCAGCGCTGCTCGGGCTGGGCTGGCCCTTACTGTGCTCGTCTTTAGCTGAGTCAACAGCAAACGGGCCTTTGAAAATCCCTTGTGGGAAGGAAGAGCTGAGTTAGGCAACCACTGGCTGGACGGAACAGACAACCTGCTATTTTTAAACAGCAAATCCTGTAAGGCCCATCAAGTCTCTCTCTCACAGTGCTCCCTCTTTGTTGCCGTTGAATTAATCAAGGCGTTAATGTGAACACATTCGGATGGGCGGCAATGAGAACACAGGGGGGAACGAGTCGGAGAGAGAAAGTGGCAGGCATGCTGCACAAAGAAAGTCATTGTAACATCCAACCTAGCACACAAAAACACTGTACGCACTCTTGTGCACAGCATCTCTTTCTTGTCCGAAAGGGGTCGAGTATTTCTGTAAATCCATGAGAACGGAGAAGACTAAAGGAAGTGAGTTTCAGCTGCAGTCGGGGTGGAGCCACAGACAGAGAGGAACATCTGTCTGCTCTGAATGTGTGTCAGTGGGGCACGCAGCACAGAGAAACCGGAAAAGATTTGCTTTAAATGTGACAGTCTTTCAAGTCAGAAAAAAATTAACTGTCTGACCACATTTAGAAATATTTGATGTTTCTTTTCTTTTTTTGACAAAAGTCATTTTCTATGCTTCTGTAGTGTTTTATTTTACCCAAGAAATATATTTTTAATCAGGGTATCAGCATGTTGAATCAAATGATGAATCTTTATAATGCAAAAATATCAGGAAAAGCTGTCCTCACGCCTCAGATATCCAGACCACAAAGGTCTATCAAAAAGGTCTATATCAAAAATATATATATTATTAATACTATTATTATTTTTACTATTTACACCATTTTTTTTAAAAATCATTTTATTTATTATAACATTTTGGATATTATTATATATTAATAAACAAAATATTATATATATTTACAATAACTCTAAATAAAATATCAACTAATTATTAGATGCCAGTTGTAAACATTTTTCAACTATTATTAAGTAATAGGCTAGTTAACATAAAAATAAAAAATAAAAGTTTTTTTAAATGACATTTTCTATTCTAAGATGGATTAAAAGGGAAATATGTTTTTATATGGTGGTTAATACAAAAGTCTTTTTTTACATTTGCATTTACAAATATTTTTTAATGCAGCACAATGGACTGCACACTCGAAAATGTATTACTGATTTTCATGCACCGCAATAAATAAACAAACACTGTCCAATTGAAGAGACAAAATCTAAGGTCATTAACAAGCATTTTTACCCCCAAGCTCCTTAATTTCAAAATGTTGCCTCTTTTAAGTCATCTGGGGGGTTTTGTGTCAGAGATGATGGTACTTCTGCTTTGCCTGAGCAGACTGTGAGTTACACATAGTTCTTGTCTCTTACCTGTTTGCTGGAACATGGCCATGGTGTGTGGGTTGGTGTGGACGGGTAGCGATCGAGTCCTCTGAACTGAGCTGTGGGTGCGGCTGGGCATGCTGTTACTGCCCCCTGGATTGGCAAACCACAAACCCTACCACAAAAACACACATGCCGGCCAAATTACAATCACATCATACTACAATCTCCGCTCATGTTTATTAAACTAAGATAATACACGAAATACAGTTTCACCTGATTATGAAGCCTTGTATTGTTCTAAACATTAAATGACTAGTAATGAAAACACATCCTTTCTCATTCATTCAGTGTTAAACGTACAACTTTTCTTCTATATACAAACAAATC
>SCHK01392778.1:0-12200 GCA_004124795.1 Poropuntius huangchuchieni | reverse complement strand
TTAAAATATATTCACATAGAAAACAGTTATTTTAAATTGTATTAATATGTTCACAATATTACTGCATTTTACTGACCTTGAACGTTTGAACAACAGTGTACAATGTGATATTCAGGATTCAAACTGTGCATTTAAGTAACGTTAAAGTCATGTTTTCCAACATCTCCACAGGAACTTGCCGATCTCCAGATTCAGATCCAGGAGCAGCATGTGCAGATTGATATGGAAGTGGCCAAACCTGACCTCACCGCTGCCCTGAAAGACGTCCGGCAGCAGTACGAGACTCTGGCTTCCAGGAACCTCCAGGAGTCTGAGGAATGGTACAAATCCAAGGTAAGTTTCCCATAATAAAATAGCCCTTTATAATAAAAAAATAGGCATCTCAACTTTTGAAAGAAGGAAAAATGTTCCCATATTCCATATATTTTCTGTAGTTGTGCATTTAATAAAAATCTAATCTAATCCAGATTTACTTGCAGCAATAATACATACACTTTGTGCAGTTTGAGGAGAAACACCTGAGATAAAGTTAAACCCAGATAGAACTTAGTTAAGTTACAAAAGAACAATGAAACAATACAAGAAAGGATCTAATCTGGTAAGACAGTGTGAGATGTTTGAGGAATGAGTAAGACTCAGCTCAGGATCAACTCCTTAAGACGTGGCAGATGGTTGACTGAGAGGTTTGTGTGGATTTACAGACCATCTGCTCCTCCTCTGTCACAGTATTGATCATCCTAATGGAGCGATTGATCTATTAACCTAGATCTTCAAACATGAAACCAGCACAGTCAGCAGTGTCATTCAGCTGTAAATAGAAAACAAAAGTCAAAGAGGCAGATGGAGCTTTATCTTTATCTCACACTTTCTCTTTTTTGTAGTTTGCTGACCTGTCAGAAGCTGCTGCCCGTAACAACGAAGCGATCCGTCTGGCCAAGCAGGAGGCCAATGAATATCGCCGCCAACTTCAAGCTCTCACCTGCGACTTCGAAGCTCTTAAAGGAACTGTAAGTACTGGAGAAAATGATATTAGCGTCAGTGTTATTTTAGTATGGTTGACATACTATTAATAGAAGCTTTAATTTTCTGTTTTCATATTAATTTTTTAAAGTTTAAGTAAGTTTGTTTTGTTGTCATTTTTTTATTCTATTAAAAGTTTTTTATTTCAGTTTTAGTTATAGTTTAGTACATCACAGTACACAAGTTTAAATAAACGAAAATGAGAAATAGCTTAATTTACTTTATACTTTATGTTATTTCAAGTAAGTATTTTTTAAATTGGTTTTAGTTTTAGTTGCATTTAATTAGCATTTATCAAAGAGCTTTATATCATGGCTGCTTACTAATTATCAGATCCATCATTTCAGAATGAGTCCCTGGAGCGTCAGATGAGAGAGATAGAAGATAACTTTTCCATGGAGGCATCCGGTTACCAGGACACCATCGTTCATCTAGAGGACGACATCCGCAACATGAAGGATGAGATGGCGCGTCATCTACGCGAATACCAGGATCTGCTGAACGTTAAAATGGCCCTGGATATTGAGATCGCCACCTACAGGAAGCTGCTGGAAGGGGAAGAAAGCAGGTTAATGTTTGCTTTTGCAAATAGATTTTCTTTGTATTTGTATCTTTTCTTTAAAGGCACATTCAGCATGGACTTATAGTGACACCTAGTGGAATAAATGCAGGAACATGAGTATTAGTTGCTGATTTGATTGTAGAAATATCAACTAGCAGTGTTATTTTAGTGTTTAGTGTATGCTATTATATTTTTAATAATATTGTGAATTAGCTTTTACTTTCAATTTTCAGTTTTTATTTTAATTGTAGTTGTTTATTTTAAATTTTTTTCAATTATTTTGTTTTATGTCAGCTTTATTTCAATTAATAAAATATTTTTAATAGTTTTAGTTAACAGTATTAACTAAAACTATTTAAAAACATTTAACCTTGTCAACTAGATCTTATCTTTTGCTAACAAAATAATTTTAATTAAATGAATTAATTAAATAAAGCAAATAGTATTTGCCTGCTCACTGTAAATTATAACAGCTATATAAGCTAATATAACTTTAAAAATTATTTTTTTAGGTCTATAACCTTTGAGGGGAAATACTGAGTGAAACTTGACTAGACTATTTAAAATATATTACAAATGTTTTTGAATTAACATCGGTTTTTACACATTATTTCTCTCTTTTCTTTTTCTTTCTAGGATCACCACACCATTCCCCAACCTCTCATCATTAACCATTCGAGGTACAGTATATTTTAGTTCATAGTTAAAAAAATAAAAAAAGTGACCAGTGGGAAAACAATGCTGAATGCAAATAATGTATTACAACTAAGCATATAATCATGAATAATTATCACTACTTTTTTAAATTGAAGAAGAAAATGCTTCTCATGTCCCATATTTTGTGTTAACATAACATCCAGTTAAATCAAATCAGAGATACGTTTACTTGCAGTGGGAATAAACATGGTTTGGGCATGAAATAACTGAAATTCAAGATGCATTCATTTTTATATATATTTGTCCTGCAGAGTCCATGAAGGAAACCAGACCTGCGATGGACAGCATGTCAAAGAAAGTGGTGATAAAGACCATCGAGACCAGAGATGGACACGTGAGTTGCAAAAAATAGTCTTTACACAGGTTATTAAGTTACAATATGAAAATCACAACCTTTTGGCCTTTCATCCACCGCAGATAATTAACGAGTCCTCCCAAAATGATGATCTGGAATGAGGCGCATGTTGAACCTGTGACCAGTAGGGGCACCAGAGAGCTGAAGATCTATGCTGGAGTAGAACGAAGAGGAATGGAGTTTCTTTTGTTGTTTCCGTTGAGAGTAAAAAAGAAAAACAGCTTTAAAGTGCCTTTTTTGCATTGCCACATTAGAGCGGTCTGTTGATAGAGCTGTATTAGAGCTGAAAAGATACCGTAGGCCACTGAGTAAACCAGCTTTATCCAGGTTTATGTTTACCACGATGTCTGTAGTTTACACTGTTGAAGACCACAGCAATACTGCTACACCTTTTTCTGTTTTGTATAATTATTGCAAATGACCAAAAACTTGATGAAAATTGTCTCTCTTGCACCATAAGAAGACCAAACTGTCAACAAATTTCCACAAATTCAATAAACCTTTTAAAGAATAATCGGATTGCTTTCTTTTATGATCAGTATTTTTCATTTCTTATTACAGTGCCAAATGAGCTAAACATCTGAGGGGCTTTTTCAAATGCTTCTCTGTTGCGCAGTAAAATCTTCTACGTCATAAAAACAAACAGATTAGCAGGATCTATCCGGGCAATGAGCAACGCAAGAATATTTCTATGATCTAATTAAAGATAATTTGTTGAACACAACCATTAGTCCTAATGGGTGAGCTCTAATGAGATCATCATCTCATCATGTTTAGTGATTAGGTCTCTGCATGCTTAAATAGCTGCCAATCAATTCCCTCTATGTGTTGTTTTTAAGATGATTTTCAGTACCTTCATAACTAAGAGCTAATCCCAAATCCATTTTTCCTGAGGGTGAAAGGAAAGGGTAAAGACCAGGCAAATCGTGCCAGTCTGAATGAGGATTTGGCATATTGGCATTGATTCCATTAAGACATTAAACCAACTCTGTTGAAATAAACACCAATATATTAAAACACCCTTACCAGTGTAATTCTAGTATCACTGAGATCATAGAATAGGCCTATAGTTTTTGTTTTAGTAATTATGTTGTGTGATTTTGTCTTTTTTAATATTTTTCGTATCTATTTCAGTATGTCATATTAAAGTAGCCTAAATTAAATAGAGAAATGTTGCCTTGGCAACTACTGTAGCATAATATAAAATAAGTCTTTTATTATTTGGTTAGTTAACTATAATATCCTACAAATCTCAGAGTAAATCCAACAACTTTAAAATTCTAATGATTCGATTAAAGTCAGTTAAACTAAATGTTACCGCTCTGTAAACAACATTTTTCGTTTGCCTTCACCAAATAATATTTTAATAACTATCATTAAATAAATCTGATTATAGACTGAGGAAATCCAGCATGCATGGAATAATCTAGTTAAAACTGAAATACTTTATATTTATACTTATTCTTATATGACCGTTACAGGGTTAAGGCAATTAAAAATGTTTTTTACATTGCAGAGTGAAGGCATTAGCATGTAAATGGAACCGTTCTGCATTCATTTTCATTTCTATGGTCTAAAACTTTTACTTGTCTGCTCTCTAGTGGAGATTGGTTTCAACTGCACATGGGTGGAGAATGTGTAAAAATATGTTTAGTGATGTCTACTGATTCACGTTCAAGTACTGAATGAAGTTCTATGGTCATGTTATTGTAAACAGAAAAATAAGAAAGAATGAGAAAGAGAAAGAGAAGCAGTGAAGAGAAGCAGTACGCAAAGTTTATCTATAGTATTTTTGTAACAATTATTGTTGGTTATGATAGCATTTGCAGGTTAAGAAAATATAGAGAGATAAAGAATTAACAAATAAAGTCAGATTTGCAAGAAATAATCTGTTGTAAGATAGAAATATTCTAAAACAAAAATTAAGATATAAACTGTGAAAAAAATCAGAAAATTCTGAACTGTGAGATATAATCTTGCAATTTAAAGTAAAAAAAAAATTATATATATATATATATATATACACACATTTAATATAAAATTCCAATACTTTATTGGCCTACTGTACACATTCATATTTTAGTTAATTTTAGCTCTTCTATCTTAGAGGTCTCATACGAAGATGTTGCACCTACAACCAACTACTTTTCAAACTACTTTCCTTCTTACACTGTTTGATTAAGTGAAAGACAGAAAGAAATTATCTATGCTTGATTACAATCATGAACACACAGGGTCTGATGAGAAGAATGTGCCCGTATAGCGCCATCATTTAATCACTAATACCGTCCAAATTAAAAATGATTAGACAGAGACTGCAGAGACAGAGAAATAGAAGTTTAGAAAATCTATTTTTTTGTTAAACTGAAAACGCATTTAGTGGTAGTGTGTGCCTCTTACCATAAAACTTGAACGTGACACAACTCGGCCCTTAAACTGTGTTTAACAAACTCCAGCATGGAAGTGCCTGACTGGTGTTGTTCTGATTCAGTAATTGCAGGTCTAGCAGCTGCAGGGACTCATCTCAGGCATCCAAAATGGTCCACAGCCCTGCTGTTCCATTACAGATTTCATTACCTCCTCCAGAAACACTGTGAAGGGCAATCTGTGTCATCAGCAGGGATATGGGAGAACCGAGAGAGATACACGGGAGAGAGAGCATTGGGACGGTCAGAGAATGCTGCTTTTTTTCAAACCAACAAAAATGATAGCAAATCTGAACAATATGCTAAACATTAGTGCAGGTTCTCATCACTGTTCATATTGTGAATTATATATTCATTATTGTGTACTTGCAATACAAACATTTTAATGTGTTCATATGTTGGGTTTTTTTTTAAAGGTTATTTTGCTTTTTTTTTTTTGTGAAGCAACTAGCTGAGAATTGCAACTGCAAGACTTACTTTACTGCATGGATCTACTTCATTCTGATATATCAATTGTACAGAGCCCCTATATGATAGAAAAAAAGTACTGTTCCCACCTGAGAAACTTTGCGCCATCTTGCAAAACATTTGCGTTCTCACGCAAAATTCTGCATTGAGAAACTTTGTGTTATCTTGCAAATTTTACGAGGTGGCTAATTCGTACGAATTCGTACGACCTCACTCGTACAAATTCATACGTTTTTTGCTAAATCGTACGTATTTTACATATGAATTTGTACGAATGACGTACGCCTAACCCCGCCCTCAAATCGTACAAAATGCGTAAAATACGCACGAATTGCCGTGAGACTGTGTAGAAGTACCGTGTTCCCCTGAGAATTTTTGCATTGCCTTGCAAAATATGTGTGTTCTATTGCAAAGGCATTATGTTTTCAGAGAAACTTTGCGTTATCTTGCAAAACATTTGTTTTCTCGCAAAAGTATTGCGTAGCCTACATATCAGCTACTTTTCATGTCTCTTGCATCGCTCTGTGGCTGCTTTCTTCTCACATAATATAATAATATGAATATTACAAAATAAGAAAAATCATCAAATCATGTCCATTCATTATATATTTGGTAGGGAGCCACATAATTAGCAGGATAATTAACATTCAGCTGGTCTGAATCACAAAATAAACCCCTTCAGGGTGACTAGAATAATTGCTTGTCTGTATTGTTATTGTAACACATTTTGGAAAAAAGTGTAAATGTCACAGTTTATTTTGTGATAAGGACCAGTTCTCCATATAACATATTTTGGGGGCTGAAAGCAAGATAATTACATTTATCTCCACAAAGTTATTTGTGTTAAAGCAAAACTATTTTGTCAGTGTCTGTTTATCATTAGGGTCAATAAAATCTGCCTTTTTTACTTTATTCTACATGTTACGCTTATTTCCGAAGATATATTTTGATCATAACTGGTTCAGAGCGAACTTCAAGAGAGTTTGTGCCCAGATGGGTTTAATAACCCCAGGCACCGTGTGTTTTGCGGTCCAATGACTGCGTTTTTTGTGGCTAATTCATGCAAACACTGTGTGCATGAATTAGCCAAGTCTGTATGAATCTGTAATGTGACCTTACAGTTGAGAGGTCAAAGTTTTGGGGCACAGAGATGGAGAATTTACTACTAAAGCCTGTGGTCAGTGAGGCATATAAGAACGCTGTTTTCAAAACCAACTTAACTGCTGCCATCCACCAACCAAAGGTCAGCCATTAAGGTCAACTCTGCATCTAGACAAGGTCATCGGTCAAATTAATGGGAAGGAAGTAGGGTCAGAGGTTGAAGGAGCCTTAAGCAGTCATGATCAAAAGGTCAAAATCTGAATTTGGAATAGCATACTTCATTATATCTCCCTTAATCATGAATATATGTTGATGAGTATCTTACATCAACATATATTCAATATAATTACTATGATGTAGAAAATACCATTTCTACACCATTTTGGAATCAGTGTATTTTGACAAAATAAAACTTTTGCAAGTTATAATAAGTAGGGAATATTTCCTTGTATTAATATTTAAGTACAAACACACAATCTAAAGATATTTAAGCATTTTAATGTGGCTGACTAGGGATAATGGCAGAAGAGCTCAATTATGCTTTATTCATGTTTGACATGCAGTGGCCTTAATAAAGATGAGCGTTTCTGAGCAACTTCTTCCTCTCCGTAATACAAGGGCTAATTGCTAGGGATGAGGCTTTAATTATCATAGTCCTTGATGAAACACTCGTTTTCTTGTTTAACTCTCAGCTATGAGAGCAGAATTAATTGCAGTGCTCAAGAGGGGCAAAGTAATCAGAGAACCATTATAACTAAGTTCTGGTGTCAGATTGTGACACAAAAGATAGCTGCCTGTTTCAAAGTACACTTTACTGAGAAAAGCAGTTGCACGCTGTGAGTTCAGTAAATTAGTGGTTTACCTCATTTCGAATCCCATCTGTTTTATGGTCTTCTGTCTTACCGATTCCAGAAACAGAAAATGTTTTTTATTGTTTTGAAAATCTTACCCGTTAAAACTTGTTTAAGTTTATTTGAAAACAACATGTTTCCATTTGTAATTTATACATGTACATCTATTGTTTTGTACCAGTTTAGCTACTTATATTACTGTACAGTATTACACAGAATTAACACATTAGGTATATCTGCAGAATATAATTGATTAGGCCTAAATAAGTGTTATCTCTGAAACTGTGTTTTTATAGACACTGCCTGGAAATTAGCACAGTGCATCTCAACTTGTTTTGCTTCTGGCCTTCAGGATAGGAAATGTTACTTCGGTTTATTGTAAAAGTTACAATAAAAATGCCTTTAAAAAGTTCTTTAAAATTAAATACCGGAAGCAAATATTGCTGGTTTTTGAGGATGAGGACATGTCACAAAACTGGTCTGTTTTGCCATCTGCCTGTGCATCTTCTACCAGGTGACAGATGAATGTGTGCCAAAATATTGTTTGAGTCAACAACTAATATGGAAAATATTTCTCCTACTTTTCTTTATAAGACAATAAGTCTAGTGCTGCATTGTGCCCAGAGCTGAGCAGAAATAAAGAAAACATACATGATGCTTGATTTGACTGACAGACCCTTTCTTGTTAATTTTTACAGATATAAAGGACAGAACATAGTTTTTGTTACATGTTGACTCAGTAACAGCTCTGAAAAAGATCTTTCAATGGCTTACTAGTCAAACCGGTACCTAATGGGTTTTTATTCATTAAAAGATAGCTCATAAGACTAACCGCATTACTAACTAAAAAAAATCAAATCGGACTTGTGCGCGGTTTCTGAACTAAAACTAAAAAAGAACCGGTTCATACGAGTCATTTGTTCGTCAAAATCGCCCTGAACTAGGCTACTTCTGTGTGTTTTGTTTTTGATCAGTTAAAACTAACCGTTCATATGAATATTAGTTGTTCATGAATCGAATTATGGTTGCGCTGTTTGTTTTTTTATTTGTTTGTGACTCAGACTACAATGATTCCGCCTATTTTGATCAACTGAAAAGAACTGGCTCATATGAATCATTTGTTAGTGAATCAAATATTAGTGTAGTAGACAGTATGCAGATTGCGCGAGGACAACTCAAGAGAAAGACTTGTTTACGATTATTTGAGGTATTCATTATTTTTACCCTGTCACATTCGATCAGACATCAAGCTCTGAAGAAATACAAGCCGTTACAGACGCTGAAAAGAAAAGCGCGATCCAGCAAACACTAAAAAAAAGAAAACGGGAACGTGAGACACAAGGTGTCGGACCAGGTGATTATTTTCCTTCTTCATCTGTAATTAATACGACAAAAAATATTCTACAGGTATTCTAATACTACTGTAGGCTATGGGTGCTTGAAAACACAAGTGCTCAAAGTTAATAGGGTATTGCTTAATTTTGGATTCAAAATATGTGATGCCTTTACTACGTGACAACCCTGATTCCCTGTTGGTTAGGTAGGCCTGTGTTTTGAAGCATGGCTGCTGGTTTGAGCTGGAAGCTGGTCCTTGGCTGGTCCTTAGCTGGTCATGTGCTGGCCCTAAGCAACTAGCTCCTGCTCTGGATCAAATTAGGAAAAGCACATGACCAGCTTAAACCAGCTCAAACAAGCAGCTATGCTTCAAAATATACCTAACCAGCATATACTGGATTTTTCAACAGGGTTGTGCCATAGTAAATAATTTACAATTGTGCAGCACATTGCAGATGTGATTCTCATTTTGAGACTGCTGAGGCAGTCTGCATTTGTGTGTGTGTGCGTGTTCTTAAAAAAGGTCTTAAGTCTTTTATCTTACTAACGATTGGCCTTTTGGTAGGGAAAATCATTTGACAGATGGTGACTTGGCTGAGACTGAAAGTTCAGATTCATTCTAAATGGCTTTTGACTCATGTCTTGTACTGTAAAAGAATATGAATTTTCATTACATTGCCTTCAGAGTTGTTAATTTCCATTGTGGAGGAGGCATTGAACATTTTCTGTCAAGTCAATCACCAGGCAGGGTTGCCAGAGCTCAGAGAAAAAATTACAGGCCAAAACTGAAACAAAACTCTCCCAGAAGGAATGAAAACTAGCCCAAAATGTTCTTATGTCCACAGATGACAGCTGCAGGATTCCCATAAAGAGCTTTAAAATAAAGTCCCCCCCCCCAATTTATTTTATGTATTACATTTTATGCGGATGATTTTAGCTAGACTAGTTTATATGTAGTATGTGCATGTTTGATTATTTAATCTATTTTATTCCTCTTAATTTACTGAAAATATACAAATTTAAATAGATAGATAGATTTGTCTAAAGGCTATTTTTGTCCTCAAAATGCATATCGTTCTTTCACTTCCCTAATTCTCCAATTTTTTTCTTCATATATTAAATCAAAATCCTCTCTGATATTTTCTGATCTCAGCCAAGACCATTATTATTAATAGCCTACATACTCTTTTCCCTTTTCTTCTCTCTTCTTCTTTCCACATTCATTCCTGTTTTATCTAAGCATCAATGTAGAATGAATATATGAATGGCAAACTCCTTAAAAAGGTATTCATTCCAATGACCAGTACACATTTATCTAAATAAACCTGTTGGTGGCTGTGGTACATTATAAAAGTAGTCCCAAAAAAAGCTCTGCAATTTTTGCATTTTTAAAATAATCCAATTATGTAAGCAGGAATAATACACCCCTGGTAACACTGGCTCCAAAATTATCAGTCTTTGCATGTTCATTTTCAGTTTCCACTGTATCATGACATCAAACCTTAAACATCTGTGATAGACTATCTCCAGAGATGCCTAATCAGTGTCAGAGCTTGACAGATGACTGCAAAAAGTTTAATTTTTAAGGTTAGTTTAGGCCAGTTTAGAGGTCTAATACCTAGAGATTGCTATTTGCTATAATTTCTTTGAACTTCATAGGCAGTTTCTCATCTTGCACAAGACTATCCTCAGCTGTGAGGTGAAGGGCAGCACGCAGCAGACAGAGAAAAATCATCCCAGTACCCACACTTGCAGTCTTTGCCACTTGAGAGTGCGTGCGTGTGACAAAAAGTACACATGACTGTCCCAAGTTTGGAAAATTGATGTTTATTGCTTTGAATGCATAATAAATCTATGCTTTGCTTGAGGTGAAGCCCATCATTCATCACATTCAGGAACTTGCGTGTCCCAATATCTTGAAATTTCGAGGAGAACATTTGGTGCAAGTTAAAATAACATATAATTTGATAGAAAAACAAAGTTTTGCTTGTTATTGGTGCACAGTAAACATTTAGTAAAACGTATGCAACTGCTTTTGCTTGCAACTGTGACAGTTGATTTGATTCTTCTTAATAGTTTAATTATGACATGACAGCATACAAATGATTTTGGTCAGAATAAAGTCAAGTCAAGTCGAGCTTTATTGTCATTCTGCTACATGTGTGGACATACTGTATAGTGGAACGAAATGTCGTGTCTCGCAGGACCAGTTACACATAAATAAATATAGACATACAACAATACAAGTCTAGGGAAAAACAATAGAGCTATAAAACAGTTAACCATCTAACTATTACATTACTATAAATACTGTACCTACTATACATAGCTGATTACACATACACAAACTGAGACTGTACAAAGACTTTACATAAATACTGTACATGAAATTGTGCAAAGGAGGTATTTGTACATGAAGAGATTTTGGAGGAAGCAGCATATAGTGCGAGTTCAAAATGATTTTTTTGTAGTGCAGTGCACAAGTAAACATGTATTACCCTATTGAGTCTTTGTAGTGTTTATAGAAAGTGTCTAGTGTACATATGGTGGGATAAGTGTGTTACTACATGTGGTTTGTAAAGCCCACTCACCTGTGTGTGGCACATTCATAATTGCACTTAGGAAAATTGTCAACAGTTTCAATGAGTTGGGGGGAGGTGTTCATGGTTTAATTGAAACGTGTTGAGCAATTCTCTTTCATTTTTCATTTCTTTCTTTACTTTCCATCAAAGAAAGTATGGAAGCCCATTTCCGCCACTGAATAAAAAATAAAAAAAGGTTATTGCGACTTTTTAATCTCACAATTCAGGCTTTTTTTTCTCAGAACTGCGTCATACAAACTTGCAATTCTGACTTTTTTCTCATAATTGTGTGATATAAACTTGCAATTGCAAGATAAAGTCACAATCACGAGAAAAAGACTCAGAATTGCGTGATATAAAGTTGCAATTTCGAGTTATAAAGTCAGAATTGTGAGATATAAACTTGCAATTGCAAGATAAAGTCACAGTCACGAGAAAAAGACTCAGAATTGCATGATATAAACTTGCAATTCTGAGAAATAAACTCACAATTGCTAGATATAAAGTCAGAATTGCGTGATATAAAGTTGCAATTGCGAGTTATAAAGTCAGAATTGTGAGCTATAAAGCCACAATTCTGAGAACATATCAGTCTTTGTTGTCCTCTCAAAATTGGACTTTATAACTCGCAATTGCAAGTTTATATCTCACAATTCTTAGAAAAAAAGTCAGAATTGCGACTTTATATCACACAAATGTGAGTTATAAAGTCAGAAATCCGAATGTTTGTTTTTTTTACAATTTTTTTTTCTCGTAATTGCGACTTTATATCTCGCAATTCTG